>CANTUT010001518.1:30000-177500 GCA_947687605.1 Reutealis trisperma
TTTCTAATATACAATAGAATTTTCTCAAAGTCAAATTTGAATTTTTCTAATTTGTTAATATTCAAACAATCAAAAATAAATTAGAATTTCTCTAACTTCTTAATATTCAAAATAACATAAAAAAAATTATTCTAATTAAATTTATTTAGACAAACTATTATTGCTTTTTTAGAATATACAAATTATGACTAATGGTTAAAACAACTAATTTTAAAATTTCTAATGGGACAAAGAAATAATTTACAAAAAGAAAATAAAATTAGAATTTATCTAACTTATTAATATTCAAACAATAAATGTTAAAAAGAATTTCTCTAACTTATTAATATTCAAAAAAATTAAAAAAACATAAATTATTATAATTGAATTGTTTTTTATTTAAATTAAATATAATTAACTATATATTAAATAATAATAATTTAATTACTTTCTTATTCTAATTGAATTCGTTCTTTCTTTCTTTAAATTAAATTAGATAATTAAATTATTAAATCATAATAATTATATAATTATAAATTTGCAATATAATTAATTATATATTAAATAATAATTATTTTATTATTTCCTTATTCTAATTGAATTCATCTTTTCTTATTTAAATAAAATATAATTAGATATTAATTAAATATAATTAATTATATATTAAATAATAATTATTTGATTATTTTTTTTATTTTAATTGAATTTGTTTTTTCTTTACTTAAATTAAATTAAATTAGATAATTAAATTATTAAATTATAATAATTATATAATTATAAATTTATAACATAATTAATTATATATTAAATAATAATTATTTTATTCTTTTCTTATTCTAATTGAATTCATCTTTCATTATTTAAATTAAAAATAATTAGATAATTATCTTATTTAATTAATAAATGAACATATTTCTCATAATAAATTTACAATTAAAAAGAATTTAGTGAGAGATTCTTACGTATATATGCTTACCCCCTTTCTATACATTTATATAGTATACATTCTAATTAAATTCGTTCTTTCTTAAATTAAATTAAATTAAATTAGATAATTAAATTATTAAATTATAATAATTATATAATTATCAATTTGTAATATAATTAATTATATATTAAAAAATAATTATTTTTTTATTTTTTAATTCTAATTGAATAAAAAAAAATAATTATTTTTTTATTTTTTAATTCTAATTGAATTCATCTTTCCTTATTTAAATGAAATATAATTAGATATTAATCAAATATAATTAATTATATATTAAATAATAATTATTTGATTATTTTTTTATTCTAATTGAATTTGTTCTTTCTTTATTTAAATTAAATTAAATTAGACAATTATATTATTAAATTATAATAATTATATAATTATAAATTTATAATATAATTAATTATATATTAAATAATAATTATTTTATTCTTTTCTTATTCTTATTAAATTCATCATTCATTATTAAATTAAATAAAATTAGATAATTATATTATTTAATTAATAAATAACTATATTATCCATCATAAATTCACAATTAGAAAGAATTTAGTGAAGAGCTCTTACGTAAATGTGCTTATCCTCCTTTGTGTGTGTGTGTATATATATATATATATATATATATATATATAAACTTAATGGAATTGCTTAGAAAAATTTTTATAATCATTGCGTCCAATTAAAATTTAAATAAATTAATACATATATAGTAATATTTTTTTTTATTTTTTAATTAGCCCATATATAATAAATTTGGTTCATGTATTTTCATACTAATTCTAAAATTATCAGAAAATAATAATAATAGTTTGCCTATGTTAAAATATTTTAAAGAATAATAATTTAATAAAAATATAATTAAAATTCACTCAAAATAATACATACACAATATAAATATATATATATATATATATATATATATATATATATATATATATATATATATATATATATATATATATATATATATATATATATATATATATATATATATAAAATTTGAATTGATAGTTAAAAAAAATTAATTATTTGATCTAAAATTTTTAACACTCTCTCTCTCTGTCTATATATATATATATATGTTGCGCGATTTCTGCAAGTGCACAGATCGTTTACAAGTAATAAAGTAATGAGTGAGTATCGTTCCCACGAAAAAGGGTTTGTCAAGTACCAATTTTAAGATTACTCTATTATTTAGAAAATCAATTTTTTATATTTTAATCTAAAATAAAATTCAAGTAAATAAATGATGATAAATATGAAAATAAGATTAAAAGTCTAGGATTTAGAATTCATCAATTGATCACATATGATTTCTTTATAATCTTTAGATGGATTATTTTTGCTGAAATTAATGATTAGATTTCCCTAAATTATATGATGTTCTCTCTCAAGATACAACATGTGTGTTTATATTAACTTTACGTCTACTTTCGTGATCATAAGCAATTAACACAAACCCATTAAGTTTTATGGAAATCCTTTTAAAAATCACAAAGGAGTATTCTTATCTCTAAGCAATACATTCCCTAGGTCAATTATCCTAATGAACTAATATTGTGCTTCCACTCTCGCTACTTCACACAATATCTTAAATCATGCAATTAATGGCCAGTTAATTACAAGCATTAAGTTCTAAGATAAAAGATTAATTCCAACAATCAACCCAATCAATTAAATATAAATAATCATATGCAAATCAAAAGATTACATCTAAATCCTAGAAAAATAAATTTAGCTATTCATAATTAAAAGAGAAGAAACAATTAAATTAACAATAAAAATAATAAACATAATAATAACTTAAAATTAAATTCAAGAATAGAGTTTAGAGAGAACTTGTTTTGGGATACAATCTTTGATGAACTCAAGTTTCCAAAAACTCATCCTCTTGATCAAAATAAAAAATAAAACTAATCTACTCTAAGAAAACATATGAAAATCTCTCTACATATTTTTTTTATGGATTTTCTTTGATGCCATTTCCTTTTGCCAAGCATGGTATTTATAGACATGTTTGGTGGAAGAATTCAAGTTTCATTAAAATTCTTACATCAAAAATTCAACATTGATGGTTAGGTTGGCCACCAACCATTGAATTCCTTCATCAATATTCAAAAATAGTTAGGTTGGCTACCAACCATTGAATTTTGGCCACCAACCATTGAATTTCTTAATCAATATTCAAAAATGGTTAGGTTGGCCACCAACCATTGAATTTTGGCCACCAACCATTGAATTTATGTCTCATAGATTGAAAACTTGAATCATTGCTTGCATCATTATTTTTACTGCATCATTTTGATATGCAAAAATAATAAAAATACTTAAAATATGTTATAATTTATTTATAAATTGTAGAACTATTTATTTCTAAAAATAAGCAATAATATTATTGCATTCTCGAGAATTGAGCTAAAATTTAAGTTTAAACAATTAAAATAACTCTAAAAATATAGAGTTATCACACCCTAAACTTAAATTTTTGCTTGTTCTCAAGCAAAGGAAAATTCAAAACCTAAACTAGTCCACTTTCGTAGGAAATTACGATTGCATTTAGCGTATGCAACAAGCCTTTAAACCCCTAGGTGTCCCGTAGAGGACGAGTTATAGTCTTGTGAGGGCTTCCAGTGGTGATACCCACAAACACCTTTAAAACTCTAAATTTTCAACTATTTGTTTCAAAAAGAAAATTTAATCTTCTCATGCTTAGTTTGAATAATTTTTCAAAGGTCTCAAGAAATTAATATTCACAAACAACATATCAATAGTATTGCAAATCAAGTTTCTATCTCAGGTTCAAAATAATCCTCATCTTAATCATGCCCTGAATAACCATGCATTAAATCAATCGCAAAGAAATTGTTGCACTTCAGATAGGCATATACACACTGATATCTTTAAATGCCTCTATCAAAAGATATAAAATAGATGTGCAAATCTCATAAGCATGTTAATGCAAACAATCTCCACTAATGGAATTCACAAATCAAGAGAGATCAATAGGTCTTAACTAGGCTTGTAATGGGGCTAACATAAGGTCTTTTGGCTGAACAAAGAAAAGGCTAAATGAACAAAAGTAAGATAATTATACCAAGTTTGCAAAACAAAATCAATAGCTCAAATAAATGGATTATGTTAATGAAAGATCCCTTCCATCTTAAGCATCATTCTTCTTCAATGTTTTCTTCTTTTAAGCCCCCTTCTTCTTCTTCTATATATATATATATATATATATATATATATATATATATATATATATATATATATATATATATATATATATATATATATATATATATATTGCCAACAACATTATTATAATATATATATATATATATATATATATATATATATATATATATATATATATATATATATATATATATATATATATATATATATATATATATATATATATTGCCAACAACATTATTCTAAAGATAAGCAAGAATACTAACTTTTATTTTATTCAATTTTCTTGCTTTCCCCCAAACTTATTTTAAGCAGAAGGTGATCTTTTACAATGAATAATACTCTCAGTTATTAGCGATCCTTATTTTTTTTTAAAACTTCAATAATTCCCTTTTCTTTATTAGAATGTAAATTTGACAAAATTATCTCACAAATAGGGTGAAGGATAACAATTAAGGTTACTTAACAAAGAAAGAAAGCTAAAATTAACAAGGCACAAAGGCGTAAACTAGGGAAAAAAAATTAAAATAAGGGTGGATATAAGTAATAGGCTAAACAAACAATGCCTAAATCATATCTCTCTTTCAAAATGAATTCAAAATTTCGCCTCAAAAGTTTGCAAAAATATGTTCTAAGATAGGTGAGGCAATTGAAGATAAAAAATATGTAGAAGCCCTCTCTAAGTAAGCATACACAAATTCAATGCAATCAATATAATGCAAAGCAAAACAAAACATAATCTTAATAAAAGTTAATTTTCTTACGCAAAATAGTTGTTCAACCTGAAATACTTTAATAAATTGTCTATAAATATCAATTATAATCTATCATTGGCCTTTCATCAAATTATTTAACACAAGTATATTTTATCAATAAAAGAGTAAAAAAAATTTTAAATTTTGTTCATCAAAATACAAAAGAAATTACTGAAAACAAAAAAACAAACTAAATCTTCCCCAAACTTGCAATGGACATTGTCCTCAATGTCAAAGAAACAAACCGAAAGAAAGAAAATACTCCCTCTTGTAGAAAAGTGGATTCCAAATTATAAGCAGGATTTGCATTTCACTTCCTTGTTTCCTGTAAAACATCTTGAAACAACACTAAAAGCAAGCATGAGAAATTAATCACACAAAAAGAAAATATCAATTTTTTTATTTTTGTTTATTTTTATTTTTTTTTAATTTTTTATTTTGGAAACTAAAAAAAAAGAAATAAGAAAGAAAAAAAATACAGATGCGTATCAAGAGCACAAAAGGTACTCTTTACTCAGCCATCTTGTATGAATAACTCTTGAGTTAGTTAGTTAGTTAGCTAGCTAGTTAGTTTTTTTTTTTTGAAAAGGAAAATCACATAAATTTAAGATGCGTATCAAGAGTACAAAAGTAACTCTTTACTCAGCCATCTTACATTTAGTGAATCGAACCTAAAACTTCGCTTGATCAGGTGTAACAAAAAAACACACACACAAAATAAAAAAAAATGCGATAAAAAAAAAAAACTACAAGAGTTAGGGAAGTTATAACCGGAGATTCAGATCTAGTCCTCGCTTTTTACTGCTACTGGCCCTAGGGTGCCAAACTACCTGTGCCATCAATGGATCAGGTTCGGATTTAAAGTTTTGTAGTTGATCAATCAATTGATTAATAGTTGAAGCAGAGACTAAGATGCGTCGACTCGCTAGTGTCATAAAACCCTGTTCCACAGCATGATCAAGAAAAGATAACAAACCATTATAAAAACTATCAACATTAAGTAATCCCAATGGCTTCTGAAGAACAGTTAATTGTGTCCAAGATGCAATAGTGAAAATATCTTCAAATGTTTATAAACCACCAGGTAATGCGATAAAAGCATCAGCATTGAGATTCATGTATGCCATTTGTTCGTACATACTATTGACCTGTAACTCATTACCTACAGTTCCACCAATGATTTGTTTATTTTGAGCCAAAGCCTTTAGAACTACTCCTAAGACTTTTCTACCTCTAATATATGCAGAACTTGCGACACAACCCCTTAACCCTTACCTCCCTTAAACACCAAATCAATTTTTCGTTCAGCTAAAATCCTACCAAGTTCATTAGTTGCTATCAAGTACTCTCTTTTCTTGCTAGAGTTTAGACTACAAAAGATACAAATAGTTTTGAATTTGCGTGTTAAGGATTCTGCCATTTTCTCTCACAAATCTCTCGAAAGGGTTGTGTGCATATTGACAATAATGAATGTGCATATAAAGAAATTAGAAGAGTAAAAGAACAGTTCAATAGGATAAAATAATTGTTGACGGAAAAAGTATAAAAACAAAAATGATAATAAAAACAAAAATAATCAATGCTGTGTGTACAAATGTCAAAAAAAATATTTGAAAAACTAAAAAGAAACAAACATTGAAAGACTAAAAAGCTAACGAAAGTAGAAAAATCTGCAGCATGTGTACAAAAGTCAAAAAGAAAATATTGAAAAGCTAAAAATAGACATTGAAAGACTAAAAAGTTGTCAATAATAGAAAAATCTGCAGGAAAATAAAACCTAGATGCTAAAAAGTCAAAAAAATACTGCAAGATGTAGAAAAAATAATGCATTGAAAAATAAAAAAGTTAGTGATACACCTGATTATAAACAGTAGTTGTGATTTTGGCTCACATCTTCCTCTGGTTTTACGTCCAGTAACGGCTTACACGCCTTCTATGAGTCGAGGATAGGCTTCCCATCCAGTTTTCTTATTAACTGGCAAACAGAGTCTTTTATCGTCAGATTTCCTAGACTGTAACGTTGCTTTTCTTTTTTAAATAGTTCCCATAAATCTAAAAGAGTGCGTTGAACTTGTCCACAAGGATGCGTCTCAAGAGTCTATAGGATATTATCCAAAGACTCCTTACTCAGTCCATCCTTTATGAATTTAATTTTATCTTCTCGATTTATAGATGCAAATTCAATGTTTCTACAGCGTGTGTTGCAATTCCATCTTGCACACTTGTAGCAGATTCCCATTCTCTTAGCTCTTCTCTTCTTTGAGTAAGAACTTCTCCCCTTACCTGGCAAACATTTAATAAATGAGTCATCAAGCTCACCTGCCAATCGTACTTTGACTTCTATGATCCAACGAATATCCTCAGGAAGATTCAGACACCTAAATGCCTTCATTCTTTCCAATATGCATTCATGAATTTTCCTGAGTACATCTTGGGGAAGAGTTGAAAATCTGTTTTTTAGTGCTGCAAGAGATGCTTCCATATCTGATTAACTTAGCTAAGAAAATGAAAGAGAAAATTTAAAATGAAACAACTAAACAGAAATAAAAGAAACCTAGTAAAGAGAAAACTTGGGTTTCCTCCTAATAATCTTTTTAATAACTCACAAACAACACTAAAGCAAAAATAGAATGAAACAAATAAAAGAACAAAAGAAATTAAAAAGAAGTAAAAAGTTAGAAATTTGGGTTGCCTCCCAAAAGCGCTTAATTTATAGTCTTTAGCTTGACTATAGCTAGATATTCATCAAGGAGGATAATACACAAAGTATATCATCTCGATAATTGTGGAAAGATGGACTTTTACCAATTTTAATGAGTCAAGCCAACTTGATTTGAACCTGCATGGAAAAAGGTTAAGACAGAAATTATTTAATATTTTACAATTAGGCGCATAATTTCCAAAAGCTTTCAAATGAGCTCTTTCTCTTGCTCTGAATTTTCTCAAGAAATTCATCAAATTGATAATTTTTTATGGTCTGGCATATTTGGTGTTGTTTTCACCAAACAAACTGAAAGAGTTTCCTTTGAGTTCTCTTTTTCAAATACCTCTTTAATTTCCCCAGTAATTTCAACTACTCCGTTGATATCATCCATAAGAGAAGAATATTTATTGGGCAAATTGATCTCAACTTCTTCCTTTTTTTCTTGCTTGCTTGAAGTATCTGCTTTATCAATCATCCCATCATCACTCAAAGAAATTGCCAAACATTGATCTGTAGAATATTCTTCAATTTGACTTGTTAGGTTACCATGGCCTTGAGCATCTAATGGACTAGTAAATTGTTCCATTTGTACATCAAAATTTGTATTGTGGCTAGTCCATTGACTCATCCTATCTTCCAATCTTTCACATCATTCATGAGTAGCATTTATGAATCTTTCCAATGCTGCTTCATAAGATGGTCTGTGCTCTTCAAATGGTGCATGATCTTGAAAATCATATTGATAAGGATACTGTGAATTGTTACCTTGATCGCATTGATTTTCCCATGAAAAGCTCGAATAGTCACTCCATCCTGAGTTGTTTATGTTGCAATATGGATAATTCTCATACCTATTATAATTTGGAAAAAATTGTACCTGCTCTGCATATTGGCACTCACAATTCAAATGATTACCTCCACACAGATCACAACTCAAACATGAATTAAATAAACTATTTGTATCAAGTTTATCAATTAAGTTAACCAATGCATCGATTTTAGCATTTAAATTACCAAAAACATCCTCACCATACATGCTTGCTGCTCTATTTAGTATCACTCCTCTATTCCACCATTACAAGTTGTGGAAAGCCATCTTTCTCTTTTTTTTTTTTTGTTATTTTTTTTATAAAAGTTAAAAAAAAAATGCAAAATTTTAAAAAAAATATATATAAAAAAATCTAAAGTAATAGAGTATATCAAGCTATTGATATTGTCAAAAATTGCCTTCCCCGGCAACGGCGCTAAAAACTTGTTGCGCGATTTCTGCAAGTGTACATATCATTTACAAGTAATAAAGTGATGAGTGAGTATCGTTCCCACGAGAAAGGGTTTGTCAAGTACCAATTTTAAGATTACTCTATTATTTAGAAAATCAATTTTGAGATTTTATATTTTAAGCTAAAATAAAATTCAAGTAAATAAATGATGTAAATATGAAAATAAGATTAAAAGTCTAGAATTTAGAATTCATTAATTGATGACATACGATTTTTTTATAATCTTTAGATGGATTATTTTTGCTGGAATTAATGATTAGATTTCCCTAAATTATATGATGTTCTCTCTCAAGATACAACATGTGTGTTTATATTAACTTTACGTCTACTTTCGTGATCATAAGCAATTAACACAAACCCATTAAGTTTTATGGAAATCCTTTTAAAAATCACAAAGGAGTATTCTTATCTCTAAGCAATACATTCCCTAGGTCAATTATCCTAATGAACTAATATTGTGCTTCCACTCTCGCTACTTCACACAATATCTTAAATCATGCAATTAATGGCCAGTTAATTACAAGCATTAAGTTCTAAGATAAAAGATTAATTCCAACAATCAACCCAATCAATTAAATATAAATAATCATATGCAAATCAAAAGATTACATCTAAATCCTAGAAAAATAAATTTAGCTATTCATCATTAAAAGAGAAGAAACAATTAAATTAACAATAAATATAATAAACATAATAATAACTTAAAATTAAATTCAAGAATAGAGTTTAGAGAGAACTTGTTTTGGGATACAATCTTTGATGAACTCAAGCTTCCAAAAACTCATCCTCTTAATCAAAATAAAAAATAAAACTAATCTACTCTAAGAAAACATATGAAAATCTCTCTACATATTTTTTTTATGGATTTTCTTTGATGCCATTTTCCTTTGCCAAGCATGGTATTTATAGACATGTTTGGTGGAAGAATTCAAGTTTCATTAAAATTCTTACATAAAAAATTCAACATTGATGGTTAGGTTGGCCACCAACCCTTGAATTCTTTCATCAATATTCAAAAATAGTTAGGTTGGCTACCAACCATTAAATTTTGGCCACCAACCATTGAATTTCTTAATCAATATTCAAAAATGGTTAGGTTGGCTACCAACCATTGAATTTTGGCCACCAACCATTGAATTTATTTCTCATAGATTGAAAACTTGAATCATTGCTTGCATCATTATTTTTACTGCATCATTTTGATATGCAAAAATAATAAAAATACTTAAAATATGTTATAATTTATTTATAAATTGTAGAACTATTTGTTTCTAAAAATAAGCAATAATATTATTGCATTCTCGAGAATTGAGCTAAAATTTAAGTTTAAACAATTAAAATAACTCTAAATATATATATATATATATATATATATATATATATATATATATATATATATATATATATATATATATATATATATATATATATATATATATATATATATGTTATTGACAAAATATTTATTGTCAGTTGCCTTTGGTTGAAATTTGATGCTAAGCATGCTAGAGACTCTTTTTAGATCAAATAATTAATTTTTTTTTAACTATCAATTCAAATTATATATATATATATATATATATATATATATATATATATATATATATATATATATATATATATATATATATATATATATATATATATATATATATATATATATATATATATATATATATATATATATATATATATATGTTGTTGACAAAATATTTATTGTCAGTTGCCTTTGGTTGAAATTTGATTCTAAGCATGCTAGAGACTCTTGGGGGTCTTACCTGTGTCTGACTTCTAATTAAAACGACTGTGCAAGAGATAAAGTGACAGTAGTCTCTTTAGGAATTTAGATTCACTGATGCAGCTTTACCAATTTTCACGCAAAGACTAAGAGAAAATATGAAATTTATAACTATGGTTTTGTATTACCGCACTATTAAGCACATTGAATATAAAAGTTCATAAATTTTTTGATTTGTATTAGTGCACTGAATAGTACATTGATTACAATAATTTTTGAGATATAATTTGTAAGTGATATAAAATAAAGGCACAGAGACTTGGACAATTTGAAAGTAAATAAATGTTGTAGAAGCTTGAAATTTGACTGTGTAGTTGTTCTTGATTGTCTTTGATTGTTCGGGCCTTCCTTTTTGGAGTCTTCTCGCTTTTATAGTCTAGGTAGGTGATTGATCCCCTGGATTTTAGCTCAACATCTCCATTAATCCACTTTCCTTTTCTTTTGCCTCAAGCTGGGATTAGCCCCTGTGTTATGTGCTAGTGGCTGCTATTTCCACGCTCAGTCTGTTAGTCTCATGTGTAAAAATTCACAATTTAATTCTCCTTCTAGAAGTCTCTAAATTTAATTGAGAATTTGACCAAGTCTCCCAAAGATCTACTGGGAATTATTCTCCATGGGCTCCAAATCCTCAATTTAAAGGCCCAAATTAATTAATCATCGTCTATCCCAATGATTCTCAGTCCACTACAATTATGGTGCTAGCAAATGCCCCCTGCAGATGCTAGGCTGAGTCTAAGCCTTACATCTGTTAAGTATATAAGTCTTGGGCCTTAGCCTTTTTGATCCATTTGTCCACCATGAGAGCACAAGTGAAATTCCACCCATATGATTTAGAGTTCCAAAAAGAAGAGATGAGATCTCAATGTGCTTCCTCAAGATTCCAAGCTACATGAGCCTCTAGTTCTTTAAGTCCTCTTCCAACTCAAACTCCGGCAAAATCCCCTAGTTCAAATATCACCAATCCTTTCTCTATTTTCACTATTAATCCCTTCACCATAATATCCTCCTACAACCTTCTTTATCCAAACTCTCTTACCCATTCAAATTCCCAAATTAATTCAAATTCTTCATCCCAAACAACTTCATCTTCTCCAAATCTTTTAAAATCTCTTATTTTTCCTCAACAAAATCTTTTCCCTAACTTAAATTCTCCACCAAACCCATTTACCCTTCAAACTCTAATTTTCAAATTCTTATCATCCCAAAATCCTCCACCCTTTATTGCTACCCATTCTCAGGTACTTCATCCTTTATTTATTTCCTTTCCTTTTATTATATACCTTTTTTTTTTTTTGTTCTTATTCATTTTTCTCTTTTTCTTTTCTTTTTTTTTTGGTCTCTCTCTTTTGGCTAAATCGGCAGTCACCGAATCCCCAACTCCGGCGAGTCTACCATTGGTGTTTGCCTAAGCCACCAACTACCTGTCGATTGCCACCTCCACCTCCTCCATTAGGTGAGTTGATCAGCTACTTCCTCTTTTTTTTTAATTTATTTTTATTTTTTTTCTCATCATCATTTTTTTATGTGTGCAGGTTGCTAATCCATGCCTTCACTATCATTTGCACCTCTGTCGGTGCTAGTCTGCTCGCTAGTGGCTAAGTTGGGCATCACTCCTTGCTGCCGTCTGCTGTTCCCATGTCTAGGTGCTTTCCTGATTTTCTCTTGCTTTTATTTATTTATTTATTTATTTATTTATTTATTATTATTATTATTATTATTATTATTATTATTATTATTACAGTGACATACTTTTCTTTTAACAAAAATTTACCAAATTTTCTAGGAAAATTTATATAAAATAGATATAAGAAAAATCTTCAAATAATCTATTTTTTAATTTGAAACTAATACTTAGAGGAAAAGAAATCAAGGAAAAAATTAGGTGATAAATCCTAAAGAAATTTTTTCCTTTAAATATATATATATTTTCCTAAATTATAAACTGGGAACATAAAAATTTTTATGTATAATTATCTCAACTAACAAAAATATGTAAATACACAAGTTTATATATATACAAGATTTTTAAAATTCAAAATCATGTATATATAAGTTGTTGTATATATTAATATTTCAAAATAGTTGGCTTTATTAAAAAATTTTAAAGTAGAGAAAAATCAATTTTTTTCTTCTTTGAGAAAAACTTATTAAAAAGTAGACTCTATCTGTAAGATTGTAAATAGCACCTGGAGCAGCACCTATTCAAGAGATTTTGGCAGGACTAGCACAAGGGACTTTTACAGGACTTAGTCAATCCACCAGAATGGATCCTTCTTCTTCTCTTTCCCAATCTAAACATGGTGAGTCTTGGTTTGGAGTTTAGAAATAAATGAACTTTTATAATGCACCAAGTATCTGGAATACAAAAAGTTTCTTGGAATACAGAATCTGTATATACATGGGCTAGTTTGTTAGAGTCTTATTATGGGATTTTGAGCTTTTATGAAGGTATGGAGAAATAAGGGTGAGGGGATAATTTTCTGATTTGGCTAGAGGCAAGTGTGCCTCTGGAATGTTCATTTTTCAAGGGAAACTCTGCTAAAATTTTTGTAAAAATGTAACTTAAGTACCTTAAGTAAGAATTTAACATACTTGTTTTCCTCTATTTGATAGCTTCTTCCTCGGCTCCAGCGACTACCTCCACCACTCTTCTGGCTACTCTGTTAGAAGGGCAGACTCAGGTAATTCCTTTACCTTTATTTTACAAGTCAATGAATGCTCTTTTGCCTCTTTAATACTCTTCCCTTTTTTTTTTTTTTTCTCTTTTGTGCAGCCCAAGGAGTGCCAAGTTATTAGTCCAGTAGATGTTGCCAATCCTCCTGCATCTCCATTTCCTCTTGCCATAAAGGAAGAATTAATCTTGGGGAATTATAAGAAACCTTCAGGTCAAATCAAATCTTGGCCAAAGTCATCTAAATATTGGGTGAAATGGATCCAATGGTTGGCCTCGCATTATGAGCAATAATGGAAGAATCAAGGCCTCTATCACTTCATCCAGATGACCACAGTCTCGACACCCATATGTTTGGATCTCCACTATGCTGCTCTTAAATTTGGTCACTAAGCTATAATTCTTTCATCTTATCGAGCGGTCCTATGTCTATTACCCTGAGGGATGTTCTTGCTCTCATTGGTCTACCAGTGATAGGGGATGATGCACCCTTTATATTTGATGTGACTCACTTGTAGCCGCACATCTTCCCACAGGGTTATCCCTCCTACACGACCCTTATAGACCATGTCATAGATCATCCCTCAGCTTCTAGAGACTAGGATTATGTCTTTTTCCTATGGGTGCTGTTGAACCATTTTATCTTTTATCCATCATCTGAGAGACCTGCCACTTCCTATGGTTCTTTGGCATGACTGGTAGTTGGCAAATAGATAGCTTTGGGTTCTATTCTTTTGGGAAATGTTTTCAGAGCATTATCTCGCACAGTGGGAGAGACTCTTTTCACTTGTATTGGTGGCAGTATATGGCTAGTGCAGTTGTGGCTATTTCTTATTTCCCTGGCCTCACCCACATGGGTATGTTGAGTTCTAGTTCATATGGGTGGCAGGTGCTAAAGTGTACTACCTCCTTTGATTATGAGCAGATTATTGATTATCTTACCTAGCACCCTCTCAGCACACCAGAGTTCCATCTGTTCGCTGATTCTAAGCTAGAGTCTCTGCTTCCTTCTTATGCCAGATGTTATTGTACTCCTCTCACAAATACTGCCAAGACATTATGGTATTTTTTCCTCTGTACTAGGATACTGCATTCAAGTGTGATTAGTCCACACCTTTTGAGTTCTACTGCTTCCTCTAAGTTTTATGGGGCTTCCTTCGAGCTTTATATGCCTTCACTATGGAGCCGTCAGTTCAGCTTTGTCCAGGGGATTTCGGCTGTTCCTTCTTTCTCCCCTAGAATTAGTCCTCGCATCATAGCATCCTATGACTTGGTTCTAATTGAGGTTGAGAGAAGACACAGAGAGCTTATGTACCTTCCTATTTACCTAGTCAACCATTCTCCTCTTCATATGTTAAAGACTTTTGTTGAGTGGTGGCTTCCCAGAAATGATGAAGCCAACCCCTGTATGTTTGAAGATATGTTTCTAACTGCTCTTTATTTGGTTATTTTTTTTGCACGCATTTACCATACATTATACTTCTTCTTCTGTGTTTTTTTTTTTTTTTTTAGGGGATGCAGTAGAGGTTGAAGAAGAAGAAGACACAGACACCTATACTACCCTAGACTAAGAACCAAGTGCAACCACTCCTCCTAAGTCTCAAGAGGAGGACAAGGCAGAAGAAGCTATTTCCCCTCCATAGAAGAAAAAGAAGGGTAGCCAGCCTCTCACTCCAAAATAGCCTCTAGAAGCCATCAAGTCTCCTCCAGTCCCCGTTCCTTCTACTGGCCATCTAAGGAGATCTAGGAGGGTTTAAAACTTTGGAAAGCCAAAAGCTTCTTCATTAGAGCTTATTATCATCTTGAATTCTCTTAATCTTTTAGGGATACTCCAAATATCCGTTCAGAGGAGGATCCTTCCATGGCTATCCAGTCCACTATACCTTCATTGGATATTCTAGTGGATGTAATTGCCAGTGGGGAAAGGCCTTCTAAAGTGCAGATTACTTCTCCAGCTCAAGTTGGAGTTTGGAAACTCTCTCTTTCCTTTCTCTTTTTATATATGAATATCCAACCCATTCTTGTTTTCTTATGGATGCAAAACTCCATGACCAGGTAGACTCACCTCACTCCTATTGGTACCTTTGATAATCCTGCTACTAGTATGGACTTCTTATTCCTTACACGTGACAATTCTAGTACTTGCACTATAGGATCTTGCCCAGCTTCAAAGTCTATAGTTGCAGCCTGCACCATTCTTCAGTAGTTCTTTTCTTTAGAGCTCTTTACATTAATAGAGGCTCAGCAGGATTCCATTCTCTTCACTATTTAGTGCTATGCATGGCCACATCTTCTGCAGAGAGCATCTTTCACCTTGATGATTTGAAGGTAAGGGTTTTGACTTCATTTTTTGCTTACAGAGAGAATAGGGCAGCCATATCTTCCTTGCAAGAAAAGATTTCAGCAGTGTTGAAGTAGAAGACCCTGTTTGATGCTTTGGTGGCCGGAAATAGAGATAGAACTAGAGAGTATGAAGAGATTGGCAAGGACTTGGATGCCACCTACGACATAATTCAATAGTTGAAGGATGAGATTGTTGCCTTGGAGGTTAGAGCTGCAGATCTTTAGCTCAAGGTGATGAGATGCAGAGGGAGCACGCCAAGGAATGCCAAAAGATAGACCATCTAAGGAACTTCTTGACTATGAAGCATCCACAGGTTTGGACTTAGGTTGCAGAGTGCACCACTTTGGAGGAGATGAGACTTCAGTGTTACAGCAATTGGAGGGAGTTATAAGCTTTTGACTTTAACTCCCTTTGAGATTAATCTTTTTACTCTTTGTATTTCTTTCCCATGTTGAGGACTTTGAGAATTTTGTTGGATGTATCTCTTCCTTTTTTCTTTTTTGGACTGTGATACATTCATAGTATTTCATGTATCTTTTGTGATGAATTGGGACTTGACTTATTTTATTTGAGTAAAAAAGGTGGCCATAGGTCGACTTGCTTACAATTTAGCCATGTGTTCAGCTTTACACATGCCACTATGTATGTATATTGCTTCTACAGGTGACAGGTATTTGAATAGCCATGGGATTGGCCTTGTTATTATTTGATAGTGGCCAAAGGCCAACTTATTATGATTTTTAGCTGTGGAATTGGCTTTGTACATGCCCCTATATATATATATATATATATATATATATATATATATATATATATATATATATATATATATATATATATATATATATATATATATATATATATATATATACTGCTAAATATAGGTGACAGGTACTTAAATGGCCGTAGGATCGGCCTTTTTACTAATTTTCTTTATCTGATTGCCTCATTTCCCATATAGTGGGAAAATACTTCTTGAGATACTTACCATTAATGAATCTTTTGTGAGGCTGTTCTTGCAAGCTCAATAACCAATATGCATTTCCATCCAGCACCTTGTGTATTTTAAAGGGACCTTCCCAATTGGGACACCATTTCCCAAACTCCTTATCTTTTAGACCTATAGGTAAGCTTAGTTTCTAAAGCATCTCACCTTCTTGGAAAGTCTTCTTTCTAATTCTTCTATTGTAAGCCTTAGAGACTTTCTTCTTGTGTATCATCATGTGATTAAGAGCTTGCATCCTTGCTTCCTCTAGATCTTCTAACTCTATCATCATAGCTTAGTGATAATCATCCAGAGCAAGACCATGTTGCTTAGCCACTCTTAAAGAAGGAACTACCACTTCCATTGGAAGGACAACATCATGACCATTGGTAAGAGAAAATGGACTTACCTAAGTAAAGCTTCTTTTTGACATTCTATAGGCCCATAAAGTCTCTGATAATAGTCTGTGCCAGTCTTTAGGATTATCTTCAATCATTTTCTCTAGGATATTGATTATCACTTTATTTGAAGCCTCAGCTTGCCATTTTCTTGAGGGTAGTGGGGTGTTGAATTGATTAGCTTGATGCCATAGTCTTCTGCAAAGTCTTTCATTTCTTCCCTTGTGAACATAGTACCTTAGTCTGTAGTGATAGATTGTGGGATACTAAATTTATAAATGATGAACTCTTTTATAAACTGTATGACATCCTTTTGTTCCACCTTCTTCATAGGTATAGCCTCCACCCATTTGGTAAAATAGTCTTTTAAAATGATAATGAAGCAGTGCCCTTTTGATGAAGCTGGATAAATTTTACCAATCAAGTTAATAGCCCAGCCCCAGAAAGGCCAAGGCTTGATCACAAGATGCAATTCATCTATAGGCAGTCTATGGATCCTTCCATACTTTTGACACTATTTGCATCATTTTGCATAACTTATATAGTCTTTGAGGATGGTTGGCCAAAAATAGCCATGCCTCCTGATTAGCCACCTCATTTTAAATCCTGCTTGCTGTGGTTCACAGATTCCTTCATGTAACTGCTTCATCACCTCTATAGCCTCTGGAAATCCTAACCATCTCAAGAGAAGTCCATCAAATCCCTTTCAGTACAGCTTCTCTTCTATTAACATATAGTTTAAAGCTTGAACCTTGAGTTTGTAAGGAACCTTTATGGACAAATTACTCAAGTAATTTTTAAAGGGCTACCTCCAATCTCTAGAGATGTTGAGATCTATATTAAAGGTGCCAACGGGAATTCCTCTTTCCAATATGGAAGGATGGCTCCGTTTCTTGATGAGGATTATCCTGTGGGTAAGTTCTTTTGTCATCTTCATATCAGAGGCTATTTGAGCTAGCTCATTAGCCTCCCAATTTAACTCTCTTGGTACATATAGGAATGATGTACTTACGAAATCCTACAGTAACTAAATTGCCACTGTATAGTAGGGAGCTAAAGTAAGGCTACTGTATTTATATTCTCTAGAGAGTTGTCTCAATACCAATTGTGAGTCTCTCATCACCAATATCTCCTTAGCCCCTAGCTCTCTCAAAATCTCTCACCCAATAATCAATGCCTCGTACTCTGCTTGGTTATTAGTGCATTCAAAATCCAAGTTGAATGAAATGGTAGTCTTAGCTCTCGAAGGAGATATAATGACTACTCCTGCACTCGCAGCTTCTTCAGTCTTTGATCCATCAAACTTTAGTATCCAAGATTTCTTCTCAATCCCATAGACTGGTATTTCTAACTCATCTTCCCCTTCTATCTTTATACTCGGGTGATCTGTTAAAAAGTCTGCTAATGCTTGGCCTTTCACTGACTTTTGAGGGAAGTAAATTTAGGAAAATTCAGCTAAGGCTAGTGCCCATTTGCTAATTCGCCTAGTGATGAGTGGCTGGTTCAACATGTACTTAACCAAATCTATCTGAGAGACTACATACACCATTAATATGATCAAATAATGTTGAAGCTTTGTGCATGCAAAGTATAATGCTAAGCACATTTTTCCATAGGCAAAATAGCGTACTTCTGTTTGAGTAAGGAATCTACTGAGATAGTAAATTGCTTGTTCCTAACCTATAGAATTATTTTGAGCTAGGAGGCAACCAATGGAGTCCCTGAAAGCAGAGAGATACAACTTCAAGGGGACTCCAACCTTTAGGGGCATCAGGACCGGTGGATTACTGAGATGCTCAATTTTTTCGAATGCCTCCTAGTGGTGATCTTCCCAAAAGAAACTCTCCTTTAGATTTTAGCTTGAGTAGCTCAAAAAAGATCTTAGACTTCCTAGCTAAGTTAGAGATAAATGAGATAATTCACTTGGTTGAGGAACCTTTGTAACTTTTTCTTATTTTTAAGAGGCTGAGGTTCCATAATTGCCCTTGCCTTATTTTTATCTACCTTAAATCCTCTTTAATGTACTAAGAAACCTAGGAAATTCCCGGTCTGAACCCCAAAAGCACACTTAAGGGGATTTAGCTTCAGTTGGTGGTTTTTCATCTGTTGGAAGCCCTTCCATGTGGTCGTCAACTTTTTTGACTTCACAACTATATCATCCACATAAATCTCTATAGACTTTCCAAGTAAGTCATGGAAGATTGCATTCATGGCTTGTTGGTAAGTAGCACCTATATTTTTAAGTCCAAAGGGCAGGACCAGCCATTCAAAGGTTCCAATGGAGCCAGGACATCGAAAAGCCATCTTAGGAATATCATCTTGAGCTATGAATATCTGATTATAGCCTAAGAATCTATCCATATAAGATAGTAACTCATGTTTGGCCACAACATCAATAAGCATGTCAGCAATTGGCATGACATAGGTGTCTTTGAGGGTAGCTGCATTAAAGTCTCTGAAATCTACACAGACTTTGAGCTTCCCATTTTTTCTTAACCACAGGAATAACATTGGAAAGCCATTCAGCATATCTGGTAGGTCTTATAAACCCAGCTTTAAGTAGTTTCTCAATTTCTTCCTTCACTCGAAGCTCAACATCCTTTGACATCCACCTAGGATGTTGACGGTAAGGATGATAATAAGGCTTAATAGGCAGTCAGTGCTCCACTAACTTCTTGCTTAATCTAGGCATCTCATCATACTTCCAAGCAAAATAGTCTCTAAACTCTTATAATAACTCAATAATCTTCTTTTTTAATGTAAGCTGGAGTAAGCCGTTGATATAGGTGACTCTCAGTTTCTCAGAAGTCCCAAAGTTGACTTCTTCCAGAGGGTCTTAGACTTCAGTCATAGTATCATCCAGTTTAGGTGAAGCATTTTTAAACTTATGTAACCAGATCTCCTCTACTTCTTCCTTAGGTTGTTCTACTTCAAAGATCACTTTAGCACTAGCAGTCTCTTAAATTTCTTCTATTAGCAGTCTGTCTAAAGCTTGCTACACCCGTGCTTTCAATGATGTGGCTACAGCTACCGCCTTCTCTTCTTAGTGAACTCAATCATCAACCTCCTCTATGATAGGCTGGGTGATTAGCCTCCTATGATAAGGCACGATCACAGACTTTTAGAGGAGATTCTTTGCTTGTTGTTAGCAGTCCTCTCTACTTGTCATGGTAAGAGCCTTTGGTCCACCATATTTACTCCTGCCTTTAAATTGAATAGGACCAAAGCTTTCATCATAGAATCTTGCATCTACTACATCTATGCAGGCCTTGAAAGGCTTACCATCAGCCCACACTATTTCCATCTCATCCCCTTTCCAGAATAAGAGGAATTAGTGAAGTGAAGATGGCACACACCAATTGGCATGAATCCAATCTCTTCCTAACAAAGCATGGTAGTTGGCAGTGGAGTTTACCATAAAGAAAGCTTTGAGGGAAGTCTTCCTCCCAACTTGAATTTCCACAGGGAAGACTCCTAGAGTCTTTATGACCTCCCTATTAAATGCTTAGATAAACACATCCGTAGCTATAAGATCATTTTTATTTTTGCCCAACTTTAAAGCCATCCTTAATGGAATGATGTTAACAGTAGATTTATTATCTGCAGGACCTTGGAGGTTGGCCTCCCATTGAGGTGAGCTTTGATGTATAAGGGCTTAATGTGTTTAGTCATCCTTTCGGCAAGCTTCTCAATGACAACCCTCTTTGGAACCCTAGGTTCCATGGCTTGGATGGTAACTCCACTACACATAGTGTGCTTCTCATAGGTTGCCCCCCGAGTCTCCGGTTCTTCTTTAGACTCTTCATCTCCAAACCTTTGAAATGAGGCTGACAAAATAATGGATGCCATGGAACATCTCAAATGTACAGTAATTTGGCCCACTTTGATTTCCTGCATTTTCACATTCTTTGTACTGCTACCTATAGACTCCATACCTACCTGTTCATTTTCCCTAGTCTGACCTTTTTTTTGTCCTCCTTTGGTGCTAGAACCCTCCATCCTTGTTGCTGCCCTCTTCCTTTGGAGCCTTATTTTTTAGGTTCTAGTGAGAGGCTGTGGAAATTTCCTATGATGAACAAGGTGCTAGTGATTTTTCTTGACTTCCATAAGTGGTAGAACAAACCTGGGCTATCTTCTTTGAGTGGCAGATGGTGGGTGAAAGTTAATATACTCTTCCTTCTCATGCTGGCCTTTGGCATAGTCTATGACAGACCCCTTAGAGGATATCGATATAGATTTTGATGTAGTCTCTTGGCAATTCTGGGCTTCCTTCTCTGAACACCAACTTGGTGATGGAAAGTTTTAGACTGACCTTCCTTTTTTGTATTGAGACCTAGCCCAGTCTCTGGTAATCCTCTGAGAAGACTCTTCTATAGATCTTATGGTAGACCTTTAAGCAAATCTTCTGTAACATTTGGCCAATGCCTTTGAGTACTGAATTGCAAATAACGAGTACCCAATTTATACTCATCCCTCCTGTTATATCCTGACTAAATATATGATAGCCCCTTAGGTAGACACCGTTGAAGACCATTGGTGAAATGAGGCTGGCTTCTTTAGGGATCATCTTGGGGTTTGAAAGTCTAAGGTGAACTCTCTTTTTTAAAGTCTGGCCTAATCTTTGGTAAACTCTTAGGCCGATTTTGATGCAGACCCTTAGGAACCCAAACGGGCTTTGTCTTATCCCCTAGAGTTTTTTGCTATCTTTTCTTTTCTCATTGATTAAGGCACAAAGATCCACTCCATTAGCATTTACAGAGGCCATGGGAGGGAAAGGATCTTCATTAATCAACATAGTCTCTTTCTTTTTCTCAGGGAACTTGAGTATCCCTTTGTTGATTCTATCCTGAATGACATTCTTAAAAAACTAGCATGCATTAGTGGTATGGTTCCAGCAATCATGATACTTACAATACTCTTTTCCTTTAATTTCTTCTTTTGCAGGAATGTGATGGCCTACAGGAAGAGTGATGAAATCCTCTTTGAGTAAGAAGTCAAAGATTTCATCCGTTTTGCTCACATCAAAAGTGTACTGCATTGTGGAATTCTGATTCTTCTTCCAAGCATCCGCAATCTTGGCTGTGATTTTATAAAAAATGGGCAGACTTGGGATCTTGAATTGGCTAGGTTGGCAATAGTAATCTCCTAGGTGCCTATCTCTTGAAAGTAAGTTCCTATAGCCTTCTTTCTCATCCTATTGTCTTCCCTTAGCAACTCTTCATACTCGGCTACTTTTGCAGCCAGCTCGTAGAAGTATCTAAATTCCATCCCTTGGAATTTTTTCTTGAGTTCGATATCAAGTCCCCTTTGTGCCATCTTCACAAATTCTATTTTCGACAGGAAGACTTTACACTTACTTCACATCTTTTTGAAGTGGGCTATGAAGAGATCAGCAGACTCTCCATTCCTTTGAGTCATTCTTGATAGTTCATTAACATAAACCTCAGGCTTAGCTCTAAAAAACTGGGTATGAAACTTTCTCTCCATTTCTTACTAAGAATAGATTGAGTCTCTTGGTAATATTGAGTATGTTGCGCGATTTCTGCAAGTGCACATATCGTTTACAAGTAATAAAGTGATGAGTGAGTATCGTTCCCACGAGGAAGGGTTTATCAAGTACCAATTTTTAATATTACTCTATTATTTAGAAAATCAATTATGAGATTTATATTTTAAGCTAAAATAAAATTGAAGTAAATAAATAATGATAAATATGAAAATAAGATTAAAGGTCTAGGATTTAGAATTCATCATTTGATCACATATGATTTCTTTATAATCTTTAGATGGATTATTTTTGCTGGAATTAATGATTAGATTTCCCTAAATTATATGATGTTCTCTCTCAAGATACAACATGTGTGTTTATATTAACCTTACGTCTACTCTCATGATCATAAGCAATTAACACAAACCCATTAAGTTTTATGGAAATCCTTTTAAAAAACACAAAGGAGTATTCTTATCTCTAAGCAATACATTCCCTAGGTCAATTATCCTAATGAACTAATATTGTGCTTCCACTCTCGCTACTTCACACAATATCTTAAATCATGTAATTAATGGCCAGTTAATTACAAGCATTAAGTTCTAAGATAAAAGATTAATTCCAACAATCAAATCCAATCAATTAAATATAAATAATCATATGCAAATCAAAAGATTACATTTAAATCCTAGAAAAATAAATTTAGCTATTCATAATTAAAAGAGAAGAAACAATTAAATTAACAATAAAAATAATAAACATAATAATAACTTAAAATTAAATTCAAGAATAGAGTTTAAAGAGAACTTGTTTTGGAATACAATATTTGATGAACTCAAGCTTCCAAAAACTCCTCCTCTTGATCAAAATAAAAAATAAAACTAATCTACTCTAAGAAAACATATGAAAATCTCTCTACATATTTTTTTTTATGGATTTTCTTTGATGCCATTTCTCTTTGCCAAGCATGGTATTTATAGACATGTTTGGTGGAAGAATTCAAGTTCCATTAAAATTCTTACATCAAAAATTCAACATTGATGGTTAGGTTGGCCACCAACCATTGAATTCCTTCATCAATATTCAAAAATGATTAGGTTGGCTACCAACCATTGAATTCCTTCATCAATATTCAAAAATGGTTAGGTTGGCTACCAACCATTGAATTTTGGCCACCAACCATTGAATTTATTTCTCATGGATTGAAAACTTGAATCATTGCTTGTATCATTATTTTTATGACATCATTTTGATCTGCAAAAATAAAATAAAAATACTTAAAATATGTTATAATTTATTTATAAATTATAGAACTATTTATTTCTAAAAATAAGTAATAATATTATTGCATTCTCGAGAACTGAGCTAAAATTTAAGTTTAAACAATTAAAATAACTCTAAAAATATAGAGTTATCAGAGTACCAAGTAAATACTTGGCCCGTCAAGGAATTTAGGAATAACCTTAGTTTATAAAAACCAAACCTTTCATAATTTGCCAACTCTCCACATTGAATTATGAATCTTGCAACATGTTCTAATGTGGATTGTCCATCTTCCCCAGAAAACAAAGTAAAGTCTAGGGTTTGATATCCCCTTGGGTATGGATTTTCTCTATCAATGACCTGGGAATACAGCTTATGAAATTTCGGCCTACCAATTTGAAGAAGGTCTGGACCATATTGCTCTTGTACAGCATCTCTAATAGCCTCAAATTCACCTAAGGTGCTGAAGGAGCAAAAGGCGCTGGAGGATATTGAGTAGCCACCATACCAGGTATGTGAGTTCCTGCACCCACCCCGAGCCTGAGGCTTGTGCATACATTGTCTCATCCCCAATGTATGCTGCAGGATTGGTTTTTGGGATGGTATGCCCTTAGAACTGTTATAGTACTTGTTGTAGAGGCAATGGTTGTGGTGCTAGTTGAGTGGGCCTGCTATTGAAAGGGCGGCCAGTGTTGATGGTAGCTTTTGACAAACCTTGAGTGTCCTTGATTTATTGTGGTGTAGGTTGGCATTCCACTGGAGGTACACCATTAAACTTCACTAAATCCAGGGATTCTTCAAAAGCTTGTCGGTAGACTGGTTGAGACTAGAAGCAGCCCCACCAGAGTTTGGAGGTTGTCCAGCAACCATTTACTCCAAAAAAATCTTGATGTCAACTATGATTTTTGCCGTGAGAGACATGTTCTTGTCCATGGAATCTAAGTGGCCATCAATGCCTTATGAAGCAGGTGGTGTTGGATTAGTTGTTTTCTCTTAGATATCCCTAGCCCGTAGGGGACTGTGACTCTTCTCAACTTGTTCAATCATTTGAGGTACGTATCTAAGTGCTGCTGTTGTAGCCACTTCCTTTGCATCATGAGATACAGTCAGTTCAGCATTTCATTTATCCTTACTATTCTTTCTTGGGGCCATTGCGAGATAGGTCTCACTAGGCGTGCCAAAATTAATTGTTGACAAAATATTTATTGTTAGTTGCCTTTTGGTTGAAATTTGATGCTGAGCATATCAGAGACTCTTGGGGGTCTCACCCGTACCTAGCTTCTAATCAAAACAACTGTGCAAGAGACAAAGGGATAGTAGTGTCTTTAGGAACTTGGATTCATTGATGCAGCTTCACCAATTTTCACTTAAAGACTAAGAGAAAATATGAAATTTGTAACTATGGTTTTGTATTATTGTATTGTTAAGCACACTGAATACAAAAGTTTGTAAATTTTTGGGTTTGTATTACTGCATTGAATAGTACATTGTATACAAGGATTTTTGAGATATAATTTGCAAGTTGATGTAAAATAAAAGCTACAGAGGCTTGGACAATTTGAAAGTAAATAAAAGCTATAGAAGCTTGAAATTTGACAGTGTTGTTGTTATTGATTGTCTGTTGATTGTTCAAGCCTTCCTTTGTGGAGTCTTCTTGCTTTTATAGTCAAGGTAGGAGATTGATCCCCTGGATTTTAGCTCCACATCTCCATTAATCCACTTTCCTTTTCTTTTGCCTCAAGTTGGGTTAGCTCCTGTGTTATGTGCTAGTGGCTATTATTTCCACACTCAGTCTATTAGTCTCACGTGCAAAAATTCATAGTTTAATTCTCCTTCTAAAAGTCTCTAAATTTAATTGAGAATTTGATCAAGTCCCCCAAAGATCTACTGGGAATTATTCTCCATGGGCTCCAAATCCTCAATTTAAAGGCCCAAATTAATTAATCATCATTTGGCTTAATGATTCTCAGCCCACTACAATTATGATGCCAAATATATATATATATATATATATATTATATTTGGCATCATAATTGTTGGCTTAATGATTCTCAGCCCACTACAATTATGATGCCAAATATATATATATATATATATATATATATATATATATATATATATATATATATATATATATATATATATATATATATATATATATATATATATATATCCACCTGAAATGATATAATTTGAATTAATTATTTGATCTAAAATTTTTAACTCTACTTCCTAGTAATTTAAATATATAACCATTAAATTTAAAGATCAATAGAATTCTTTCTCCAACATCAATAAGAAAAACAAGTGATAACAATAAAATTTTGACTTCAAATTTTATTAATATATTTACTAAAAAATATTTTCTATATTTTTTTACGTTCGAAATGCTTTGAAAAATTAGTCAATAAAAAAATATTTTTATGATCAATGAAAAACTAAGCTATTGTTAAGGAAACTGACTTTCTCTATGGGAAATCAATTTTTGGATTTTAATGAATTCATTATAATAAAACAAAAATATACAATTACAAATTTATTTATATGCTGATCACCAATATTTACTACCAGAGATCACTAATAACCATCAATGGACACTGACAACAACTAAATTTATCATTTTTATATATTTTTCTAATATTTAATAATAAAAGTATGAATTCTTATAAGTTTAAATATGCATATAGTCTTACAAATTAAAATTTTTAATATTGTCATTAAACAACGAAAAATTAATTTTTTGAAAATATTTTCTAAAAATAAGTTATTTTCTATGAAACATGTGAATCCTTAGTCTAAATTTAAATTGAAATGGTAACTAATATAATATTTCAAATGTTAAGTGAAAATTGAAATCTAAATTATTATACTAGTATTTGTATGTTTTGATTATTTGCCATATCTTTTCATCTTTATTGGTAATAGGAATGTAATGAAAAAATGATTTTTCATTATTTTTTGTTTGATCTAAATAAAGAAATTCTAAGGGTTGAAATTAATGATGAATGTTTCTTAAATTACTTCTCTCTCTCTCTGTCTTTCCTTATATTGTGTTCCTTTTTTTCCTTCTATTATATTCTTTTTTTTTTTGGTTATAGAAAGTGCAAGAGCTCATAAACTGCACTCTTATATAATGAGGGTGAGAAACAGTAGCAGATCATGGACCAACTGATAATTCAACTTAGTAGGAGGATGAGAAAGACAATGAAGGCCAATAGCAAGCAAGCTAGCAAAAGAGGCCAACCAATCTACAGCAAAATTTACCTCTTTGTAAATATGAACAAGCTTTACCTCTCAATTCCTATTCAAGAAACCATGAATCTCAGCAATGATATCACCATTAGCATTAAGCAACTTTGAAGATCCCTGAATCAACTAAATGGCACACTGGCTATCAACTTCCAATATGACCTTTTTAATACCCAACTCCCAAGCCAACTGAAGCCCTTTTAATAAACCCCAAAACTCTGCTCTAGTAATAAAACATGATCCATTATTGAAGATAAAATCATTTACCCAACCTCCTAGATGATTTTGAACTAAATCATCAGGCATAGTGTGAGGTCTTGCCCGAGCACTGGTTTGATCTACTGAGGAGAATTGAAATGCTCTTCGGGAGAAACTCCACAATTGAAACTCACTATGAGTTCAGAAAATTGGGTTTTGCAATTTTTTATTTATGAAAGGGAGTCGCCACTTTAATTTACTTATTTTAATTGGAAGAATTAAAGGAAAATCCAAATTGATTGACTTCAAAATGTTTGATTTATCCTAATGGAAAAGCACTAACCCACGAGTGACTAAAGAGAGCTCAGAGATCAGGTTTTGGTATTTAAATATATTGAGGAAATATAATTTTCTTCAGTTTGGTTAAAAGTTGTAAAATAACTCTAAAAAAAAGGCAATTATAGTGTATGCATGAACAGAAGTAAAAATGATGAATGAAACAGTTATAGATGGTTAAATGAAATGACAGTTGTAAATAAATAAGCAAAATAAATCCTACTTAATTATTACAAAATCAAAATGAATGAAATAAAGAGGATCTTTCCTCTAGTCCTTATGGGTACTAGGAAAAGCACACGTTCCTCTTGAAAAGGGGATCCTTTCTCTAGCCCTTATGGGATTCTAGGAAAGGCATACACTCCCTAACTAAATTAAAGAAATGAACATAAAGAATTGAAAATAAAGTGTATATACAAATAAATAACAAAGTAAAATGAAACTTAAATTGTAAATATGAAGGAAAAAATGTTATTGAAAAAGATTTTGGAGTTGATGCCTTACAGAATAGATGTCTGTGTATCCTATTGAATAGAAATCAAACCCCACATAGTTCTTCCTTTTTGTGAAGGAGGGGTTTTGAAAAAAATCTTGGTTTGGTTTATTAATTTAATTTTGACTTTTAAATTAATAAATTTTAAATCTTTTCTATTTTGGACTTAAAGAAAGGTAGAAGAGAGAAAATTCTAGATCTGAATTTAAAATTTTAGAAATGGAAAGAAGAAAAGGAATTTACCTTTGTTTTTCTTGACTTTCGGATGAATGGGCCAAGCTTTACTCCGAATCTAAGCACCACCTTGGATTAGGGAACCTTGAAGTTGAACATTAAATAGAAAATGTTAGCAAAACATAATAATAATTGCAAATTAAAAGAATTTGAAGTGACAAATTTTAGTATTAATTTTTAATTTTAATTTAGCAGAATTTTAGCATAGAAAGAGCATCTAGGTGAATTTTCGTCTCAAAATCCCCTCTCTAAGAGAGCTAAATTTATACAGGACAGGTGAAGGGTATTGTCGAATTGTGGACAGGCATGCCAGCCGGCCGCCGGCACACTGGGCGTGCCACCCGATTCGGTGGCACTCTTAGTGCATTATTGGAGCTAGTTTGACCCTCACTCGCTTGGATTGACCCGATTTTGCACTATTTTGGCCAATTTTAGTTTATTTTTGATATGATTTGATTTGAGTTTGGTTTAATTCTATGGATTCTTAATAAAAAACTAGTTGATTGGAGGTGTAATTTTGAGAGTTCATAGTTGCTCTCTCATTAGAATTGGCTTTGGACAAAAAGTGATTCTGATGATAGTGAACTCAAGGATAAGGGATGGATGCCTAAGTCAGAGTCTAGACATGTTTGAGTGAAAATGGTGGATTTAAGAATAAAATTGGTGGAAAAAAAAATGAACCATAGGGATGCCTAAGTTATCATTATTAAACATTTATGGGTGAAATGATCTAAGGCTATCCTAGGATGGTCTGATTAAAAGAAATACCTAATTCAAATCTAAGGTATGAATCCAAAGGCTATTCGAGGATGGGTTTGATAAAAAGAGATACCTAATTCAGATTTAAGGTATGGATCTTAAGGTTGTCCTTTTTGATAGGAGCTAAAAATGCTATTTCTGTCTGGTAGGAATGATGACGACCCTATCTGGTAGGAATCGGTGAGGAGGTGATCTTGTCTGGTAGGAATGATGACAACCCTGTCTAGCAGGAATTAGCAAAGAGGTGATCCTGTCTAGCAGGAATGATGATGATGTTTGGTCGGAATAAGCAAAGAGGTGATTCTGTCCGACAGGAATGATGATAATCCTATCTAGTAGGAATCGATGAAGAGTTGATCCTGTCTAGCAAGAATGATGACGACATTGTCTAGTAGGAATTGGCAAAGAGGTGATCCTCTCTTGCTTTGTGAAGTTTGACATGATAAACCACCTTGATTCAAGAGTCTATTTAATGTAAAATGCATATGATTATGCAATGATTGGAAAATTTGAACCTGTGAATGGTTACTTTGTTATGTTGAGGGTTTTTTTTTTTTTTTTAATTTTTCAGGAGAAAGGTGCCCTTATTTCAAAAAGGTGAATATTTGGGAGGGAAATGCCCCCACTTTAGAATGATAAAGTGGTTTGGCTATTTTGTTTGGATAAACCAGCTTGGGGATGGTTAGACTGGGTATGAGGTTGGTTGAAGGGTTGGTCAAAGGCTATCGGTTCAGCTTTAAAGGAGGAAGAGATCGAGCTAGTTAGCTTGAAAGGCTTATTCAAGCATGGCATTTTGATTTAGGATTAGATTGAATAACAAGCTTAGGGTCATATCAGTTATGAGGCTGCTTCATCACTGCTTATTAATTCAGCCTAAGAAGAAGTCACTTTTGGAAGTTAAGCTAGGTATGGCTAGAAAAGGTTAGGCTGGGCTTAGGTGGTTGCGGCTTGGGAGAAGGTTTGGTTGGAGGCTGAATTGGAAAGCTTGATGAGGGTGGTTAAGTCCTTGGAGATGATTAGGTCGAAATGTTAGGTCCAGTTTTGGGGAAGGTCAATTTATTGGGTTTGTCTCCAAAGAAGTTCATACGGGAGTCTTCGGTCAAGTCTGGCAATTAGCTTAGTTAGTCATGGCCTTTTGGTTTAGCTTTAAGGAAGATTGTTTAGGATGAGTGGATGATCTTGGAAGGCCAAGTTAGGTTTGGCCTTAGCTAGGGTCATTTGGAAGCTCAATCTGGTTTAGCTATGTAAGAGATTAAATTAGATGCTCAGTTAAGTTATGGCCTTTTAGTGAGTTCATTCGAAAGGCTTGGTCAAATTTTTTCTTAAGACTGTGTTAAAGAGATCAAGCTAGGATGCTAGACCTTAGAAGCTAATCTTGGTTTAGAGTAAAGGTCAGGCTAAGCAATCAATTTGGAAGGCTTAGTTAGATTTTGCCTTAGAAGGGATCATGGGCTTTATAAATGAAGGCCTCTTAGCAGTGGGCTTCATAGTGAAGGCTTATAGGTTTAGGCTTCATGGTGAAGGCTTCTGGTTTTGGGAATTTTGATGAAGGCTTATAGATTTGGGCTTCATGGTGAAGGCTTTTTTGGGCTTCATGGCAAAGGCTTCTGGTTTTGGACTTCTTGATAAAGGCTTCTAGATTTGGGCTTCATGGTAAAGGCTTTTGGTTTTGGGCTTCAGGGCGAAGGCTTTTGGTTTTGGCCTTCATGGTGAAGGCTTCTAGGTGTTGAGGATAGTCTTCTACAAGAGTGCTTTGGATGATTGGCTTTAGCTTAGGTATGTTGTTAGAGGTTTTGGTCATAAGGATACTGTAGGCTGATGGATAGGGGTTTGCCCTTTGACATGGTTGCATTAGAATGGTTTGCAGGCCTTAAAAAGCTTTGATTTTGAGGGATTATGTGTTTTGCCAATGAGACTTAATCTTTCAAGGATAATGAGATGTTTGCCAAAGAGGCATGAGATGGGCCTTAACTAGTTCAAGTCCTTTTCAATCAACTTAAGGATGATAGGCTTTGGGAGATATGCCTTGACTTATGGTTTTGCTAAGGAACTAGATTCAAGGATGATGAGTCTTGAGAGACTTATGATTTTTGTTCTGCCCACGATGAGATTTTACTAAGAAAAGGGTGGTACATGGCTTGAGATTGACATGATGGTATGATTTGCTAATAAGGCTTAGGATGGAATAACCTAATTTCATAAAGTTCAAGAATGGTTTGAAGGTAGGTTGAAACTTCTAAAAATAAGCATAGAGGTTGTATGATTTTGCTTTTTGTAGCATGAATCATAGAAAAGAGCAAGTCAAGCTTTTCTTATTGTTTGAGATTGAAGAGACTTTTGGAGTGATACTTAATTGGTTTGACTTGATGACACATTGACTACACTAGCTGAAACAAAGAACCTTTAGGAATGGTTAAAGGGCAAGTGGAAGAAGACAACTTAGGGATCATGGTCCCAGATGAGAGATAGGGATGTGATAGACTGGAGATATGTATTAACTATTTGAGCTAAGTGAAGGGATGGATTGACAACAGATGATGACATTCTGGGAAGACATGCCCCCATTATAGGATAAGGGCATAGAAGACAACATAACTTTAGAAAAAGAGCATCTAACGAATAAGGATGACTTTGGAGACATGAGACAAGATGGATTGATTGAAAATAATTTGACAACTTTAGACATGGGGGAAGATGACTTGGATGAGCTCTCTCTCTCTCTCCCTCTTTCTCAACTCTAACTTTTGCCTACGCTGCCCTTTTGGGTTTTCAGCTTAGCGAGCTTGTATTTGGGAGAAAACATTCCACCATAATTTGCTATTTTTTTTTCATTTTAAGAGGCTTTGACCTTTCAATTCTTGGTTTGACAAAGGTCTTCTTTAGACTTGTTGCCCCTTGTTGAGGTGCATTATTTCAATAGGTAATTCCACTTGATTTGCTCTTTATGCCTCAAAGTTTGATGAGAGGTCTATTACTTGACCTTTTGTTGATTAAGAGCCAATGAAGTGATTATTGATTTGAGAGAATAAGGACACCTCAAATTCTAATCTATGCTGATTATGGTGGACTTAATTGATTGTTCATTCATCTCTATTTTCCTCTTTTTTCCTTCTTTTCTTTTTTTTTTTCCTTTTTTTTTTCTTTTTTTTTATTTTCATTTTCTTTTCTTTTTTTTTTTTAAGGCTCATCCATGTCAGGCTAAATAAGGAAGATAAGAAAATTAAAGCATGAATAATGAAAAGAAAATGTAGATGCATTACTATAAAGGAAACTTTATTGCATGATGACAAAAAGGAACCACTATGGTTGATGAGAATACAAAAAAATAAGATGATAGATTCTAACTCAGATTTGAACTCAGACTTTGAGATTTAGACTTAGACTCAGGTTTAGACTTGGAATTCAATCTCAGACAGGTCAGATTAGTTGAACTTGAATTACTCTATGACATGCCTTTTAGGGCTAAGATAAGGTGGTTGTACAGCTGGGTCTAGATTCCTCATCACTGTTTAGGTTAGTGGTAAGGAATTCAGCTTGAAATGATTTATTTTGAATGAAATCTTCAACCTTTGATGCAGTTGCAACCAAAACTCTGAAAGTGGGTAGGTGTTGTGTTAATAAGTGGGCTCGATATGGTTGGGAGTAGATTTTTGACAATAATATCTACTTGTTCTTACTCGGTTGGTCTGTTTACTATTTGAGCAACTTTAGCCCTCCACCTAGTAAGGAACATAGAGAAGTACTCATCTGGAAGTTGCTTTGTGGTTTCCAAATCACACCTAGTGACATCTACTTCAGTGTTGTAAAGATATTATCTAACAAAGACATGACAAATATCATCCCATGTTCTTTTTTGGCTTTTGTCCAGTGAAAGAAACCATCTCTTGGCAGCTCCAATTAGCGATTCTTAGAACATTTGAGCAAAGAGCTGATCACTAAGTCATATAGGTTTCATTACTCTTATATACATTTTCAGATGAGTTCTATGACATATGGTTCTATCAAATCTATCCAACTCAGGGATTCTAAATTTAAGAGGAAGCTTGGCATCAGGGAATAAGATCATGCTATCCATATCAATTAAGCCATTATGGTGCTTCAGGGATTTGATGGTTTTCTCCATAGCTTTAAGTTTATCCATAAGCAATTTGGTATCCTGAGAGAAAACTTCCCCACCTTGAAAAGGATCTTAGAGAGAGGAAAAGCTACAGTGGGTAATGGTGTTTAGGGCTTGAGTATTGGTAGGTTTCTCAAGATAGGTTTGGTTTCAATTATGGTTGAGATTACTTTTATTGAGGTTTGCTTGGTTAATCAGGGCTTGAACTTCCTCAATGATGGCTTGCCTTTGTTCTTTCATGTTTTCTTCAAATTGGATATGTTGAGCAGCTAGGACAACTTGAAAATGCTCTTCATGCTTCTTAATAAGGCTAGTCATAAGTGTTGTTAGGGCATCCATATCAAGTGGATTAGCCATTGGTACCTTACGAACCAAACCAAAGAATTAAGGTAAGTGCTTAGAGAAGAAGCATGAATATAGGCATGCAAACTTTGAGGAAAAGATTCCTTTTGATGTTGTGAGCTAACTGCAATTAGGCTTTTGATGATTTCTTAATGTTGCATAGGTCAAGGTCTCAGGCTTAAAATATCGGGTTGAACCAAAGATATTAGACTTAGGGTAGTGTATTGGGCCAAAGGTACTAGGCTAGGGTGGTGTATTAGGCCAAAGATATTGGGCTTAGGGTAGTGTGTTGGGCTAAAGGTATTGGGTTTAGGGCAACATCTTAGGTTTTGATGGTTTGGGTATAGGCTATAGGCATTTGTTGATATAGGGGTAATGGATTAGTTTTGAGGGTAATGGGCCAAGGATGTTAGGCTTGTGGGTAATGGATGACAGTATCTTACGACTAGGTTGACAAGGTATGGGTAAAAAGGAGGGTAGAGATGTTTTTAGGTTAAAGCTTAGTGTAAAGACATTTTGGGTAAGGTTAAGGGAACAATGTTTAAAGTTAGAGGTGTTTGAGGTCAAGGCTAGGGAAATAAAGTTTTAGGTTTAGGGCTAGGGTATTAGCATTTAGGTTAAAGGCTAAGGTAATGGGGTAAGGTTGAGGGTGATGGCTTAAAGCTTATGGGGGAAAAGGTGATTAGGATAGTGGTGAGAGTGTTTAAGGTTTAAAAGTGAAGGTGTTTGGATAAAAGGGAGTATATGAGCCTTCTTCGGTTCAAAGTATGACCTAGACTTAAAATGAAGGCATGTTTTATTATACAATATGGATGCATGGAGAAATATTTCATGAGAATACAAAGATACAAAGGTTTTGATTATGGTACATACAACCTAAGGTCGGGATCTAGGTTCATTACATGAAAAGGAAAAGGGTGGCTTGTACAGGGTACCTGTCACACTATAGCAATGATATACCTAACCACATGTGAGTTAAGGAGCCTCACGTGGGTGCAACAATACTTGCATGCTTGTTACACCTTTGAAAGGATCAAAGGATTCGTTGCGGGATGGATGATTTCACTATCGGCGAATAGACCTAAGGAGGGTTACCCACTCGATGTTACTTTCTATCCTTTGTTTTCCTAGGAAGCTAGGGTTTTTTGGACAAGGAGTCCAATGCAGTGATGCATGAAAAGAGTTGTTTTGCATTAAAGCCAAACTTGGTATTTTACCAAAAGTAATCCACTTTATCTTTTATTTGAAAAAGATTTTGAAGTCCCTAGTAGAGTTGCCAATTGTGAGGCCTTGCTCGAGCACTGGTTTGATCCGCTAAGGGGAATCGAAATGCTCTTCGGGAGAAACTCCACGATTGAAACTCGCTATGAGTTCAGAAAATTGGGTTTTGCGATTTATTATTCGCGAAAGGGAGTTGCCACTTTAATTTACTTATTTTAATAGGAAAAATTAAAGGAAAACTCTAAAATATTTAATTTATCCTAATGGAAAAGCACTAACTCATGAGTGGCCAAAGAGGGTTTAAAGATCAAGTTTTGGTATTTAAATAAATTGAGAAAATACAATTTTATTCAGTTTCGCTAAAAGTTGCAAAATAACTCTAAAAAAAAAAAAATACAATTTTAGTGTATGCATGAATATGAGTAAAAATGATGAATGAAATAGTTATAGATGGTAAAGTGAAATGACAATTGTAAATAAATAAGCAAAAATAAATTCTACTTAATTATTACAAAACCAAAATGAATAAAATAAAGAGGATCTTTCCTCTTACCCTTATGGGTGCTAGGAAAAACACATGTTCCTCTTGAAAAGGGGATCCTTTCTCTAGCCCTTATGGGATTTTAGGAAAGGCACATATTCCCCAACTGAATTAAAGAAATGAACATAAAGATAAAAAATAAAATGCATATACAAATAAATAACAAAGTAAAATGAAACTTAAACTATGAATATAAAGGGGAAAATGTTATTGAAAAAGATTTTGGAGTTGATGCCCTACAGAATGGCATGCCTGCATATCCTATTGAATAGGAATCAAACCCCACGCAGTTCTTCCTTCTTGCGAAGGAGGATTTTGGAAAAAATGTTGGCTTGGTTTATTAATTTAATTCTGACTTTTAAATTAATAAATTTTAAATCTTTTCTATTTTAGACTTAAAGAAAGGTAGAAGAGAGAGAATTCTAGATCTGAATTTAGAATTTTAGAAATGGAAAGAAGAAAAGGAACTTACCTTTGTTTTTCTTGACTTTCGGATGAATGGGGTGAGCTTTACTCTGGATCTAGACTCCACCTTGGATTAGGGAACTTAGAAGTTGAACCTTAAATAGAAAAGTTTAGCAAAACAGAATAATAATTGCAAATTAAAAGAATTTGGAGTGACATATTTTAGTATTAATTTTTAATTTTAATTTAGCAAAATTTTAGCATAGAAAGAAGAGCATCTGTGTGAACTTTTGTCTCAAAATCCCCTTTACAAAAGAGCTGAATGGAAGCTCTATTTATAGAGGATAGATGAAGGATGTCACCAGATTACATTGGTGGCATGCCGGCCAGCCAGGCGGTACCTAATTGGTGTCGCCTGTGCCACCGGCACATTGGGTGTGCCTCCCGACCCGGTGGCACACCTGGTGCACTGCTGGAGTTGGTCTGACCTTGACTCACTTGGATCGACTCGGTTTTACATTGTTTTAGCCATTTTTGGTATGTTTCTGATCCGATTTGAGTCTGGTTTAATTCTATGGATTTATAATAAAAAATCGATCGACTGGAGGTGCAATTTTAAGGGTTCACACATAGCAATACCCATATTAGATTTAAGTTAAAGCCCCATCAGTATTAACTTTGAATTAATAGAGAGGCAAATGAGACTAATTAATAAACTTAACCATCACAGATTTCACTCTAAGAGAATTGCCATCCAACTCTTAAAAAATTCATGATATCCTTAGTCTGATCCAAACATCATCAATAATTGAGTGCAAATGAGTATCACTATTAAACAAAATTATATTCCTTTGATTCTAAAGACACCACACAATAACTCTAGACAGAGTACACCACTCAACACCTCTTTGCATAATCAAATCACTTATGATATTCTAAGTTATCCACTCTTGCAATGAGAGCTCAAAGAAAGCATCATTTTGATGATCCAATAAAAGATAATTCCACATCTATTTTGCTATTGGACAATCTCTAACTAAATGGATGGCATCTTCAACATTGTAACCACAAATATGATAGCTTAAGTCTTGGATAAGATGATGTCTTGATCTTTTAGCATTGGTGAGAATTATTTACTTATATAATAACCATAAAAACATCTTAATGCATTTTGGCCCATCCCATTTCCAAATACGATGACACACCCCATTAGGGATGGCAATGGGTAGGGTAGTATAATACCCTTGCCCATACTCGAAAAGGCACATGTTTACTCATAACCATACCCATATCTATTTGAGCGATAAATTTCAAACTCATCCCCATACCCATAGGGTTTCGGGTAACCCACGGGTATCTCATTACCCGAATAATTACTAAATTATTTTAAATATTTGTGTAAATTTAGAATATTTGATATAAAAAATAAAATGAATTTGTATAATGAAGAGCATAGTGATTTAGGAGAATTGATTACTTAATATTTAGGATGGTTATTTTGATTACTTGATATGAAGTTATAAATGCTGAAATTTCAAAGAGTATAGTGTTATAATGAGTTGTTGAATTTAATGAGATAATATTAAGATATGTATCTAAACGGTTATTTTATATAAGAAGAAGTAAAGATAAAATGGAGTGAATTAATATTAATAAAAAAAAGGAATAATTGTCACAAACAATATTAATTTCAAATACAGTAAATATGAAATATCTAAATAGTAGATGCATTCAAGTACACGAAAGAGACTATTTACTTTGTTATTTTTACACTCAAAATTATGAGAAGTAAAAGGAAAAACCATAGAATAATATTAATTTAAAGAAAGCTTATTTAATTATAGAACCAAAGAGAGAAAAATATTCGAAGAAAAGAAAAGAAAATTTAGAGAGAGAAAAAAAAAAAATCCAGAGAGAAAAGAGAAGGAGATATAGATAATTTACAAATGAAAATTTTGCAGAGAGTTTGAAGAGAGCGATTTTAAGGAGAAAAGAAATAGAGACCTAGAAAAGAGAGAATTGAGGAAAAAGAAGAAGCAAAATGATAAAATGAGAGAATGAAAGAAATTTAGAGTTAGGTTTAACATTATATATCAAGGATACAAAATAACTTTTTTGTCCTCAATAAAATGATAAGATATAATAAATTATTTAACTAAACTAAAGAATATTATAGTAATCTCAATGAAATTGTTAAATTATTAAAAATCTATTATTAAAATGATATAATTTTAATGACTGGAATATAAATTGTTTAAGGACATTTATGTCAATTTGGACCTATTTTGATATTTAAGAAAATATAAGAATTATTTTAGATACTAAAATACTAAAAAATTTATATAAAATAATAAAATATATAAAATTTTATATAAACTATATAAACGCGATAGTTTAGATAGGGTATGGATAAGGTACTACACTATTCGTACCCTACCCAAACCAAATGCTATTTTTTAGACAGTCAACTTGGGTGTTACCCTCTTTGATTGGATAGGATTCGAGTAGATACCTATAGGTACGGTACAAATTGCCATCCTTACACCTCATTATGATCATCCAAACCTCCTCCATAATATTAACTTAAGCTGTTTTAACTGAGAAAGCACGTAAAGGGGAATGAGCCCAGTAAATGCCATCCATCTCTGCATTCAATAACGAGGAATGATAACAGCAATCTTGAGTAGAAGGTGATGGGGAAGGAACCCAATGAAGAGCCCCTAATCCCATTGACCATCATTAGTGACATATTCAGCAACTACTTTATCAACAGTGTTAGAAGGAATAACATTCGTTGCCTGTAAAAGCAAAGCCGTTTCCCCATCTATCCAACAATCCATCAAAAATCGAGAATTCTCCCATCACCTAAGCTCCATTGAATACTTCCCAAAATAGTATTCCAAACTTTACCTAAAGCACAACAAAGATGAGAACCACTCTTGACCAGTAGAATTTCAGGAATAGTCTCAAAGGAAATCTATACTTTCCTTTAACCACTTTAACCCAAAAACAATTTAGATTGGAAAGCAAATTCCAGCTTACCTTATAAAGAAGAGCTTTATTGAAAGCTCTAAGATTTTTCACACAAAGACCACCTCTATCTTTTGGCTAGCAAACATTATGCCAATTAACTAAACCGAGCTACCCCAAAGAAAATTCCTACTTAATTGCTCAATTTTATTGCAAACAAAAGCTGAAATTGCTGAAGTTTTCATGAGATATACTGGAATAGCCGAGATAACCGAGTTACTTAGAGTTGCTCTACTTGTCACTGACAAAGCTGAAGCATTCCACCCTCATAACCTCTTTTGCACCTTATCCAACAAGTCTTGGTAAGTTCTCTTCGTAACTCTAGAATGTAACAAAGGCATATCTAAATATTTGCCAAGATCATTCGTTACGCCTACCCCTAATTCACTAGTAATAAGTCGAGCTTGGTTACTAGTAACATTCCTGGAGAAATACACACTAGATTTTCCATGGTTGACGTGCTGCCTAAGGCAAGCACAAAAACAATCAAGAACTTCTTTGATTGTCTTGTCTTGATCCAAAGTAGCATCTCTAAATAAGAACAAATCATAAAAAATAAAAAAAGATGGGTGATCCTGGGCTCACTCATGGCTCAACCTCATCAGCTTCCAAGCACCAATATTAATCATATTATTAATGCCATGTTCCAAATGTTACTTACAATAGACAGAAAGATAGGAAAACAACAGATCTCCTTGGCGAACCCCTTGCATCAGATTTAACTCATCCGACATTTCACCATTCCAAATAACATTCATAGATGTTGAAGATATACAGAAAATAATGAGTTTCTATAAATTACAAGGGATACCAATATCCTTGAGAGTATTCGCAATAAATTTCCTTCGAAACCTATCATAAGCTTTCTCCAAATCAATCTTGAGAGCAAAAAACCAAACTTTGCCATTTTTATGATGCATGGAATGAATAATCTCTAGAGTGAGAATAATATTCTCAGTATTATGTCGACACGGAGCAAAACCAGTTTGCAAAGGCCCAATAATTAGAGGCATAATGTTTTTAATTTGAATGGTGATAATCTTAGTTGCAAACTTTGTAAATAACATTAAGAAGACTAATGAGCCTAAATTGAGTAATATATTCAAGATTTTGCACTTTAGGAATAAGAGTAAGTAAGGTGCTATTCAAGTCAGGGGGAAAGCAACAATTTAAGAAAATATTACTTACAAAATCACAAATAAAGCTCTCGCAATCTCCCATTGACTTTGAAAGAACACAACATGAAGACCATCTTTACCGGGGGTTTATAAGGCTTCGTCTCCAATAGAGTATGTTTAACTTCCTCCATCATTACAGGCTTGTTTAACATCTCCAACACTTGCCCATTTAAAGCCGAAAAAGAACTAACATAAGGATATGTTGCAAGGGGACACCATTATGAGCATAGAGTCGAGAAAAGTAATTTAATGAACCTTCAAAACATTGGAATTATCACACCAATTTCTGTTGGAATTAATGCAGAAATTTGTGCTATTTTTGTTTTTTTTTTTTATTTTTAATTTTTTTTATTTAAGTTAGATAAGTAATATTATTAGTCTTTGAGTTATATGTACATTAAAGTCTTAGTTGTCCTAGTCTTTAGGAGTCCAGTTGCTGTAGTTGAGCAAATCATGGAGTTCTATTTTCTTGCTACTTTTTTTATGTAATTGCCTATTTAATGGTTTCATATTTTTGAATAATAATGTAGATAAGATTTCCATCTTCTATTCTCTATTTTTCTCTTCCTTCTACTCTAACAATTTGGTATCAGAGCCCACAATGATCCTAAGGGACTTGTGAGCAGTGCGAGCTCTACAAAAAAAAAAAAATAATAATAATAAAATAACCATAGAAACTGAAACCACTTTTTCAAATATAGCTCCTCTTCCTTTTAATGGCAATAATTATCAAGCTTGGGTCATTAAAATGACAACTCATCTTGAAGCTTTAGATTTTTGGGAGGCAGTTGAAGAAGATTATGAAATTACTCTATTACCTGCAAATCCTATAGTAGCTCAAATGAAGAATCATAAAGAAAGAAAAACCAAAAAGTCCAAAGCTAAAGCTTGTTTATTTTCTGCCATGTCAAGCACAATATTTACAAAATTATGAATTTAGCATCTACAAAAGACATATGGGATTATCTCAAGAAGGAATATTAGGGTGATGCAAAAACCAACAATATGAAGATGCTCAATCTTCTCAGGGAGTTAGAGATGCTAACAATGAAGGAGATCGATAATATCAAAGACTACTGTGATAAGTTAGTTAGAATAGTTAACAAGGTAAGGTTGCTCGGTAAGGATTTCTCTAATGAAAGAATTGTGCAAAAAATTCTTGTAACTTTGTCTGAAAAATATGAGTCTAAAATTTATGCTTTAGAAGAATCTAAAGATCTGTTAAGTATACCCTTGGCAGAATTAATAAATGCCTTACAAGCATAGGAGCAAATGAGGGCTTTAAAGAGTAAAGAAGAAAAGGTTGAAGGAGCATTCATAGCTAGATTGAAGGAGAAAGATTCATTAACAGACTAGGGCATGAGGTAGAATAAATTTCCTCCATGCTCACATTGTAAAAAATCAACACACTTGAAAAATATTGTTGGTATAGACTTGATATTAAATGTAGATCATGTAAGCAAATAGGCCATATGGAGAAAGTTTGTAAGAACAAACAACAACAAGCCTTGCAAGCATAGGTTGAAGATCATCAACCTAAAGAAGATTTGTTTTAATTAATTTTTTTGAAGGGATCAACAAGTCTCAAAACTGCAATGCTTTTTTGGAGGCACCGGCAAGTCTTAATATTGTGAAGATTTTTTTTAAAGAGATTGGCATTGTCTCAAAACTGCAATATCTCAATCCATTAACAAAATTTGAGTATTGTTTTTGTGTAAAAATTTCTTCATTAAGGGGGACTATGTTGGATTTAATGTAGAAATTTGTTCTATTTTTGGGTTTTTTTTTTATTTAAGTTATATAAGTAATATTATTAGTCTTTGAGTTATATGCAAGTTAAAGTCTTAGTTGTCCTAGTCTTTAGGAGTCCAGTTGCTGTAGTTGAGCAGATCATGGAGTCTTATTTTCTTGCTACTTTATTATGTAATTGCCTATTTAATGGTCCCATATTTCTGAATAATAATGTAGATATGATTTCCATCTTCTATTCTCTATTTTTCTCTTCTTTCTACTCTAACAATTTCCACTGTCCAGATTCAAAGAGAAAATTTTATTTTTTCTATGCCTTTATAAGATTTCACGGAGAAAAAAAGAAGTATTTCTTTCTCCCTATTCAATCCAGTCCTGGACAGTCTTTTGAAACTAAAACAATTCCTCTTGCCTTGGAACCTTATTTAATTTGCTTTTGAGCTTCATTTTTGAATGAATAAGATGAGGAGAAGAGTGAAACTTCAAAGATTTTTAAATCCCACCAATCCTAGCCAATAACATTCGCTTGCGATGGAAATATTCCCAAAGACATCCATATTCCATTGTTTGACCTGTCAATAATAATATTAGAAGAATTTAGGAAATTGGAACCCTGTTTCCAAGCCTCCTTAACAAACTGATTAAAGGAGCTATGTAAAATGCAAGCTATCTGAAAAAGGAATAGGCAATGTAAGGGCATTTTAAGGGAAGCATCCAAAATCATTGAATAGGCCGATGGTCTGAGAACAATTGAGGAAGATGCACCATAGACATATTAGGAAAGAGATCAAAAAAATTACTATTACAAATAGCTCTATTAAGCCTCTCTTTCGCATTATAGACTAAGTGAACTTAGGCCCACGAAACCCCAAGTCTTTCAAATTCTAATAATTCACCCAATGCTTGAACATATGAAACACACTTGATCTATAGATATAACTAAATGCTTACACGGGCCTAAAGAAGTTGGAGCAAATGCAAGACAATAATTATGTTGAGCAAGGATTTTGTTTTGACTACCAATAACACGTGCATAAGTTTACATTGGAGTTTGATATATATGGACAGTAACTTTTTTTTTTTGGAAAAAAATTTAAATTAAATTAATCATCAATGGCAACATAGAATCAACTACCCTAATAAGAGTAAACTGATTTACATATTGCAAATGTTCAATAGAACATCCAACTGCTATGTAGTTAGTTTTAAAAAACTGCGACTGCAATAGTGAAACAACATAACAAGCCATTGTCCTCTTTATGAGCATTTGAAATGCAATAGTGCACAGATATACCATCACACTCATAAGAAAAAAATAACTTTCAACAAAGGAAGACATAACAAAACTTTTAATAAGGGAAGACAAACAACATAAAAAACAAAGTATAATTTAATGCAAAATAATAAAATAAAAAGTATCACTCTAACAATAGTAAGCACAAATCTACCCGCAAGCATATGGTAAAAATGGAGATGATGAGCCAAAGGCAGAAGTAAGGAGACAAAGACGAGATTAAGTAGAAGGAGTGTCGAGTGATGGTAGAGAATGAATGAGTGGAGCAGGTGATAGATGTGGCAATAATAGTAGGAACAAGATTATTTATATCTAATCAAATAAAAAATATTGGAACCACCACCAATCAAAAGAGAATATCAACGGTGGTTCAAGAAATAAAATTTGAGGGAAAAACTAGAAAAAAAATATGGACAGTAACTTGAGTGGCTTGTTTTTAGACAAAGTTATCTTAGGCTTGAGTTGCATGACAGGCTCTACAAGAAATGAGCTTGGAATAATCTATTTTAATGGGCTTGATTTTTCTTTCTAAGATATTATAGCGATCATAGGAGGTACTAGCACCATTTACATTAAGGCAAGGAATCTCATTTCACTCATTACTGGGATTGTCTTAATTAGCTAAAAGGTTAAACCTTGATCCAGTAAGATTTTTTTGCATATTATTAGTATTAACCTCTAAGTTCTTTGCAGCTTCCCTATTAGGCCTTCCCTTGTTAGGAACCAACATCCAAGGATATTTCTATGGTTAGCCGCTGCTTCTCCCCATCCTTTTATGCTACCCTTTCCGGTGGAGTTGCTCCTCCATATCATCACTACTATGCAATGGACAATGCTTACTAACATGGCCATACTTATCGCACCTGAAACAAATTTTTGGTAGCCCCTAATATTCCACATTTGTAATATCCCTTCAATTTTAAATGGAGAGAGAAAAGGTTTGTTCAAGTTCTTTACTGCTATTTCAGCAAATTTGCCCCTTGTCATTGACTCCATATTTTAGTTAATATGAACAACTTTTCTCCACAAAATTAGCAGTAGTGCAAAGGAGTCACATGTGATATAAATGAAGTAGCATCTCTGGTAATCTTATCCATACTATAACAAAGTTGATTTGAGTATTGGTACTGTCAAAGGTCAAAGACCATGACTAAACCACTAAATAATGTCCTAATATTATCCAAGCCCCTTGATTGAGTATATGCTCAACATAAGATTTATCTAAGAAGCGAATTAAGCTATAGCCATTTTGAAGATCAATGACTTTAAACTTATTACACTTCCCCTATATGGACTCTAATCTAAAGCACAAAGCTTTATATCTAATAGGTTTTTCCAGCAATCTAACAACGACTGCTTTTTGCTAAGGTTTCTCGAGCAATTCCTTGACTTTTAGAGATAAGAAAATAAATGGAATACCTTCCTCATTATTAATAATGACATCGCCATCATCGACTTTAATATCACCATTGTTCTTATGACAATTTTCATGGAAGTCTTCTTTAATGTCAATTTGATTTTAGAGCAGTTTGTCACACAAGGAAATCTTGGCCTTTGAGTTCACCTCATTATTTTGAACTCTATGCCTTTCATGAGGGTTCTTATATTATGGACCTAGGTCCACCTTGTAATGTGGACCTGGTCCAAAAAGCACCATTTCAATAAACAACAAAAACACGTGGCTTTTTTTTTTTAAATTTTTTAATTAAAACAGAATCTGTTCATCTTTTTCCCTTTCCATTCGCGCAACCATTTCCCTTCGCGCAAGCACTCAAACTCAAGAATCTCTTTGCTTCTCAACCATCTTCCAATAACTCAAACTCATAAATCACCCACTACTAAAATACACACACTGCTACTATACCTATTAAATCCGTCATCTTCTACAACGAATACTCAACAGTCACTGTCATTATCTGATTTCTACTTCACAGCAAGTATGTTTTCTGTAACTCTTTTTTTTTTATTTTCTTCTATTAATTCTGTGCTAAATCTTATATTTTCATCAATCTAAAGTAACAAGATTCATCAAAATATATAAAATTATTGTTTATGTTTTATATTCAATATCACTATGATCAAATCTTAGAGTTAGGGTTTCTAAAAATCTATTTCTTTCTAAATCCTTTAAAACCAATTAAGTTTGCATTTATTTTCAATTAATATAAATAAATTTTATCAATATATTAACAACCTATATAAAAAATAGCTTAATGAACCTATACTTTTCATATAATGAACCTAGTCTTTATAACTGATGAACCCATATTTTATATAGTTAAACATATTCATGAATACATTATTTCTTTTAATTTTATACTATAATTAAAAAAAAATGATGAATATGTACAATATATAAAAACTAATATGTATAACTCTCTATTTTAAACTAAAACCTTATGAACCTCAACCATGCCTCTAATGAACCTGTATGTTATATCTAATGAACCTATAATTTTTACATATATAAATAAAAAAAAACAATTACTTAGCATTTATATGTCTATTGTTTAATAACTATTCTTTCCATTTCCATTATAATTTTACAGAAATTATGAGAACTAAAAATGATTGCACACAAAAAAAAAACAAGAGAACAAGAAATGACTGCAATGAAGAAGAAGAATGGGATATTCCTCTCTGAATGCCATTCACACATATGCAAGTGCTTGATAGATAACTTTAATTACTATAGGTGTGAAGTCAAGTTGAGCAAAGAAGAGCTTAAAATAACAGAGGAAGATGTCTACTGCACCTTGGGGCTTCCAAGAGGAGAAAAACATGTCATTGAGGCAAAAGAAACAAAAAAAGAAAAAGAAGAAAACAAAGAATATTATAACCTATTGGCATAGTGGAAACAAAGATGGGGAATAACTACTGGCAGTCCAATAACAAGTAAAATGGCAGATGAAATTGTCAGAAGAGGAGATCATTCTGATGAATTCAAGAGAGACTTCATCATCTTTGTAGTTTCAACTATTCTCAAAGCTCACCAAAATAGAAAATCAAACTATAAGATCTTGTTTTCTCTGATAAATGTTAATGAGATAAAAAATATGAATTGGAGCCAACACATTGTCAGAAGCCTAGCACAAGCGGTCTAAGATTGGAACAAGAAACCATCAGGTTTCTTTACTGGTTCTACTATTTTGCTACTGGCAATTATTCTATAATTTAATTTAATCCATTCCTCATATTTAAAATTTCTATTATTTAATATTTTATAAATAATTATGACGTTCATTACATTTAAAGTTTAGGTTCATCATATATAACTATCAGGTTCATTATATATAAAGTTTAGGTTCATCATATATCACATGCACATTCGTTAACTTTTAATGTCATATTCATGATTATAAACCATTACTAAATTATCTTTTTTTTTATTAATCAATAACAAGCTCTGTTACCTTGATCGAGTAGAATTCAAAGGAAGGGAATTGATTAAAAGACAATTCCTAATAATATCATGTTGTACTGCTCAACAAGTGAGATATAGATATAAAGAAGAAATTAAAGCAGGAGGTCTTGGCAAAGAAAGAGTAGTAGAATGTTTGCAAGACCTAAAACTAATAGAGGAACAAGAAGAAAAAGAAAAAGAAAAACAAGAGCATGAGCAGCAACAAGAGAAAAATGATAATATTTCAAAAGATGAAGATGAACCACAACAATCACAAAAACTCAGAAAGGTAAAATTAATTTATATTCTATTGCATAAACTGTTATTATTTAAAATATTTTGCAAAAATGATAAACTCATAATAAAAAATTCATAATTATAGGAAACTGTACAAAAGCTTTCTAATGTTCTCAAGAAAATGGCTACCACAATCTTAGAATTTGGAGAAGTTATGGTAGAAATTGGAAGCCAAAATTAAGGAAGTGAACTGCCAAAAAAGACATTTAACTTAGTATTAGAGATGTTTAGCTGTGTCTCAAACTCACAAAATGACAAATCACCTACCACGAACACCAGTGAAAAAACATCTGTACAAGATGAAGAAGAAGACTTCTTCAATGATCCAAGCTTTCTAAACGCAGTGGCACAACTAGAAGAAGCACAAACAAAGACAATGAAACATCTAGCAAAGAAACAAAATGATGTGCCTAGTTTTTCATTGGGACTCACTCCTAATGATGAAAGTGAAAATCAAAGCGTAGAAGCAAATTTTGAGATTCAAGTTCGAGACACTAATACTGAGAAAAATAGTGAATCAATAGAGCATGAACCTCAGACTCCACATGCAAAACCAGTTCATCAAGAAAAAAACAATGAGGACATATTTACTGAGTATGTCCTCTTAAAGTAACATTTTAATTATAATTTATTTTCTTAACTCATATTTTGTTAAACTTCCTATTTATATTTCTGAACATTGCATTTCTCTAACATACTGATTTTGTATCATACATTATGAACTTCTATTTTATTTATAGTATCTTGTTAACTATAAAATTTTAGTTGTACTTATGTTTTTCTTAATGAATATGAATCGGTATTAGGTTCATTATATATAACGTCCAGGTTCATTATATATAGTGTTTAGGTTCATAACATATAATGTATAGGTTCATCACATTCTGAACTTCTATTTTATTTAAAATATCTTGATGACTATAAAATTTTAGTTGTGCTACTGTTGTTCTTAATGAATATGAATCAGTAATTTATATTCATTAACTATAATGTCCAAGTTCATCATATATAATGTTCATGTTCATAACATATAATTTATAGGTTCATCACATTCTGAACTTCTTTTTTATTTATAATATCTTGATGACTATAAACTTTTAGTTGTGTTACTGTTGTTCTTGATTTATATGAATCAGTAATTTAGGTTCATTAGCTATAATGTCCAGGTTCATAATATATAATGTTCAGGTTCGTAACATATAATGTACAAGTTCATCACATTCTCAACTTCTATTTCATTTATAATATACTGATCACTATAAACTTTTAGTTGTATTACTATTGTTCTTGATGAATATGAATCAGTAATTTAGGTTCATTAGCTATAACATCCAGGTTCATCATATATAATATTCAGGTTCATAAAATATAACATATAGGTTTATCACATAAAGTATATGTTCACCATAATTATACTTTCTGTCATGCATATTCATCAATAATAGTTTTTGTATATTCATAACTTATTCAATCATCATATTTTAAATGAATGAACTTCTTTAAATTTTCTTTTTTTTTTTTTTTACTTTACTTCATACTTGTAGAATGATTAGTGAATTTGAGTATGAGCTAGAAGATGTACAGAGAAGAGAAAGACTAACAAGGAAGTACAAGAACCTTCCTATGGCATTGAGATCACCTTTCTGGAGTGACTACAATGTGGAGCTCAAAGATGTTAGTTCCAAGGAGAAAATAATTTCAAATTATGTGTTTTCATATGAAGAACCAAAAGAGTATGACTTTAACAACTTCACTACTGATTTTTTCTAAAATAAAATATATATTATTCACTAATATTTTTTATTTAAATAGTGAACATCTGTTCCATGCTGAAGATTACTAGGCTAACAGAGAAGATATGAGAAGCCCGTGCGACAATCAACTCGACAATCAACTCATAGTAAATGTCATTATAGACATTTGGTGCATGAGGATGAATATGATAAACATGAGGCATGCTGTTGACCAAAAGAAAAGGATTTTCTTCTCAACAAGAGCACATGTAAGTACTTATTACTGTAGCATAATCAATTTCTATCATGTTTTATGACCTAGTATTTTAATTATAATATCTTGTTGATTATACACTTTTTAGTTTTGTTCATGGTGTTATTGATTAATCTGATTCAGTACTGTAGGTTCATTAAACATGTAGTCCATGTTCATCACATATATATATCATTATCTTGAAAGTATAGGCCCAACACATATCAATTATAATTTCTATTTTCATTACTTGTTATAATTAATTCATATATCTTTGCTAATCCTACAACTAACATATTATTTCCGCTTTAGCTGGAACCTGAACTTGAATACATGGAAAATTTGAAAATCGAGCAAAAATTACAAAATTTCAACAATATATTGGACATAGAATTGAAATGGGCATCAAATGTTGACATTAGTGATGCAGACATGGTAAGTACTAATTCTAATAGTCATAATATTTTATTTTTTTTAAATAAATATATTGAGGTATTCTTTTTTTTTTTTCTTTGTTGTTCTTTTAATTTTTTTTTAGGTATTCTTTGTTATTCATCGCCATGCACATTACTTCCTCATCTACATCAATCTCAATAAACAACAAATTGAAATCATAGATAACAGAACCTTGCCGCGCAATATCAAACATACCACGAAGTATGAAGACACTCCAAAACTTATTGTAAGTAAAAAAATTCTTTTACCTTCATAAGTAAAACATATTACTTGAACTTTGTTTTAACATATATTACATTTTATCAATGATTTAGCCTGAATCCTTTGCATAATATTTGGCAACAAAAGGCATATCTTTAAAATCAAGGATTTCAAAGAAGTGTTACTCAAAATGCCTTGGAGGACCAAAAAAAATGTTTATGATTGTGGAATATATTGCATGAGACATATAGAGACATACAAAGGAGAAGGACATAATTGAAACTCCAACTTTACCAAAAATGATGTAAGATATAAATCTTAATTCTTCTTACTTTGTTAATTCTGTATGTTATTATTTACTTATATTTTTAATTGTATTTTTTGCATGACCTTCTCTTAAAGTCTCTAAGAGCAAAATATTGTGCATCCATTCTATTATCTGGAATTAATGAATACAGACCCTTTATCATTAATCAAGCATAAAAAAGATTTCTATAGAGTAAAAAGAACAATTGACAAATACATTGAAGTTGATAATAGTTTTAGAAATTGTTAATACACTAAAGTTGCTAATATTTTTCATTTGTAAATACTTTATATTTTATTTTAAGATTGTTTGTTTAACTAAGAATATTTGGTTTTCATTTGTAAGATTGTTTGTTTAACTAAGATTGTATGATAATATACCATTTCTGACTATAAATTTTTAGTTGTGTTATTGTTGTTCTTGATGAATATAAATCAGTAATTTAGATTCATTAGCTATAATGTCCAGGTTCATCATATATATTGTTCAGGTTCATAACATATAACATGCAGGTTCATCACATTATGAACTTCTTTTTTATTTATAATATCTTGATGACTATAAAATTTTAGTTGTGCTTCTGTCGTTCTTGATGAATATGAATCAGTAATTTAGGTTTATTAGCTATAACGTCTAGGTTCATCATATATAATATTCAGGTTCATAACATATAATGTACAGGTTCATCACATTCTAAACTTCTATTTTATTTATAATCTCTTATTGACTATAAACTTTTAGTTGTGCTTCTGTTATTCTTGATGAATATGAATAAGTAATTTATGTTCATTAGCTATAACATCCAGGTTCATCATATATAATGTTTAGGTTTATAACATATAACGTATAGGTTCATCACATTCTTAACTTCTATTTTAGTTATAATATCTTATTGACTATACATTTTTAGTTGTGCTTCTGCTGTTCTTGATAAATATGAATCAATAATTTAGGTTCATTAGCTATAACGTCCAGGTTCATCATATATAATGTTCAGGTTTATAACATATAATGTATAGGTTCATCACATTAACTTTTAGTTGTGCTTCTGTTGTTCTTGATGAATATGAATCTGTAATTTAGGTTCATTAGCAATAACGTCCAGCTTCATCATATATAATGTTTAGGTTCATAACATATAACGTACAGGTTCATCACATTCTTAACTTCTATTTTAGTTATAATATCTTATTGACTATAAATTTTTAGTTGTGCTTCTGTTGTTCTTGATAAAAATGAATCAATAATTTACGTTCATTAGCTATAACATCCAAGTTCATCATATATAATATTTAGGTTCATAACATATAATGTACAGCTTCATCACATTAACTTTTAGTTGTGTGACTGTTGTTCTTGATGAATATGAATCAGTAATTTAGGTTCATTAGCTATAATGTCCAGGTTCATCATATATAATGTTCAGGTTCATAACATATAATGTACAGGTTCATCACATTCTAAACTTCTATTTTATTTATAATATCTTGATGACTATAAAATTTTAGTTGTGCTTCTGTTGTTCTTGATGAATATGAATAAGTAATTTAGGTTCATTAGCTATAACATCCAGGTTCATCATATCTAATGTTCATGTTCATAACATATAATGTACAGGTTCATCACATTCTGAACTTCTTATTCACTATAAACTTTTAGTTGTGCTTCTATTGTTCTTGATGAATATGAATTAGTAATTTAGGTTCATTAACTATAATGTCCAGGTTCATCATATATAATGTTTAGGTTCATAACATATAATGTATAGGTTCATCATATTCTGAACTTCTATTTTAGTTATAATATCTCATTGACTATAAAATTTTAGTTGTGCTTCAGTTGTTCTTGATGAATATGAATTAGTAATTTAGGTTCATTAGCTATAACGTCCAGGTTCATAATATATAATCTTCAGGTTCATAACATATAATGTACATGTTCATCACATAATCATTCAATAATACCAGTAACTCAACTAAAAAATTTGTTTTATTATAAAATATGTTTAAAAAATATTTCTACCATATACTAATTATAACAAATTATTCGAAAAGATGGGATTACAAAAATTCATTCAATCAATTTCCCACAATTGAACTATAGATTATACTTGGGTTTGATGAAAAAGCTATCAATTGAGAGATGCCAGAACTCAAATGTGCAAGATATCCATTACGAACAACTTCTAAAAGAGTTTCTTGAAAAATTATTTTTAACTGTCACTCCTACAATCAACAAAATATAGAAACTTATATCTAAGTAAATATTAAAATTCAATAAACAGTAATAAAAAAAAACCTGAAATGAACTATGTACTGCTGATTTTGTTTCCAATACAGCCCTTTTAGCATTCTTCCTACGCCCTTTTGCTTGATTACACCTTTTCTCCATTATACTTTTAATCCTTTTGTTGCATTCAGCCTTTGCTCTACGCTTAGTAGGATTTTGAATCTCCGCAGTTGATGTTCTTTCACCTTCATCACACTCATCAACAAAAACAGGACCAAGCTCACTCCTAATACTAAATTTTGCATTTCTAAAAGCTTCCTCACATATTTCTCGAGCTTTCCTATTCTGTTCACTAGCTGAAATCAATTACTGAAACTTCTTTGACATTTGTATTCTCCAAACAGAAGGAGCAATACCAGATTCATCAACCAATGAACTAATACCAAAATCAATATTTCGACTTCTAATAACCTCTTTCATCCACCTCAAAATCAATATTTTGACTTCCAATAACCTCTTTCATCCACTCCTTGTTACATACTTATCTGGGATTCCTTCAACACAATTCACATTCATTACACGCAAACAATGGCAACAAAGGATACCTATTTCTGAAAACATCTTACAAGTGTAAAAAATATTAAGATTTTCCCGATCAAAATGCACCTCATGACAAATAAGATCCACATCTAGACGCCAAACATGAAAATCATCCTATTTTCTTGATTTAATAGACATTTTTAATGACATGCAGTACCCTTCATAAACTGCTCCTCAAACATAAAATAAATCTCTATTGTATAAATTTCCCTAGCATGTGAAAGCAACTTGACATGTTTTAAAAACATCTCCAGTTTACCTTCCAAACAATGCATATCTTTACCATTTTCCTTGCTCCTCCACTCTAACACTACATCAATGAAACAATTATAAAAATCACAAAGCCTAGCAGTCTTAAAAAGTCTCCTAGAAATGGAACAATTCGTACTCTCACTCCTTTGCGATGATAAAATACCACCAGAAAAGTAATCCTTGCTAAAAGTAGGACACCATTTCTCTCTGCAACTATAAAGCTTTTGTAGCCAACTATAATTGTGACATTTATATTCATTTAACAACCTGAAAAAAAACACATGATATGCAGATTCATCACATATAATATCAAGGTTCATCACACAATAGGTACAACTTCATTATATTGAACTACCAGGATCACTAAAAATAAAAAACAGAAAAGTATATAACACAATTAAACTTACCTGGTCCAACACAAATGAAACTCAGCTTCTGTATCAGTGTATTTCAACAAATAATTGAAAAAATCCACAAATTCTTTTTGACTTCTCAAAGACTTTATGTTCTTCTTCGAATTTTCCCCAATGTGCCATATACAAAGTCTATGACGAGACTTTGGAAATACTTGAACAATCGTAACAGCCATAGCAGTAGACTAATCTGTCATAATAGTTTGTGGATGTCTCCCATCTGTTGATCTTAAAAATACACTAAAGAGCCATACAAAGATTCTATTATCTCATTTAGCAAAAAACCACACCCAAACATCACATTTATACAATGATGATTCATACCTATAAACGGTGCACAAATCATATCATATTTGTTAGTCTGATAAGTAGTATCATGAACTAACAAATCTCCAAAATGCAAATAATCTTCTTTCATTTGTCTATCTCTAAAAAAAAAAAAAAAAAAAAAAAACTACACAACCTAGAATCATTATCAACCTTAAAATAAAAAAAAATCTTTTTCATTTAATTGTCTTCTTCTAAAAATTTCAATCAATGAATTAGAATCACTCCCATCTAATTTCTTCAAATTCTCTAATCTTAAATGGCTATAAGCATCCCTAGAAGTGAATCCAACATATGGTGAACCTCCTTATTGATTCTTAAGCAACCTAATCCTATCAACAACTGGAATTCCACTTTTCTTTAAATGCTCAAGATAATTAAGCTGATTCTTTGTAATTTCTCTATGCGAACGAAGGAGATGAACTTTTGTTAGTGCACATAGCTAGTGATTGTGATCCTTTTTATGTTTTGTTACAGTCCAAACTCCATCCTTGTCAATATCAAACTGCACAAAAGCTTGACAACCACTACGAATATCCAACTTTGCATAACACTTATTGCCTTTTGAAGTATCCCTTTTTAATCCAGCCTTAGAGCAATAAAACTTTTTCATTGATAGTGTTTTACCATCTTCTCTATACCTTTGCTTATCTTTTCTAACACTAAACCCTAATCTGAATGCATAATCATTATAAAGAGCATAAGCTTCATCAACAGATCTCACAGAAATGCCCAATAAATCATCAACACAAATAATATTTTGATTATCAACTACAAATAGTAAAACACAAACATTATGCCAATGAATACAACATCATTCTAACATTATACTATAAATTTTAAGCAATCAATATGCATCTATAATTATCAATTACTGTAATATATTAACTGAACCTCAATAGTATGTCTAATGAACATCAACTTTATAACTAATGAACCTGTATACTATAACTAATGAACCTATACTCCTAAAATCACATATATATAAATTCATCAATCATAATTATATTTCTACAGAAACACAACATTATAATAATGAAAACAAAATCATTGTAACATTATACTATAATTTTAATGAATCAATATGCTTCTACAATTATAAATTACTGCTATATATCCAATGAACCTCAACAGTATATCTAATGAACATACACTTTATAACTAATGAACCTACATAGTATAGCTAATGAATCTACATATAACACGAAACTTCATCAGCCAAAATTAAACTTTCATTAAATAAACAAATGCACTAATACCAAAAAAAAATGAAAATCAATCAATAAAAAAACCAAAACTACATAAACAAAACATAACAAATAAAAACAGAAATTAAATCCAATACAAAAAACTGAATAAATCACAATTTAAATACAATTTACCTAAACCAGGGGATGAATTTAAAATTGAAGAATCAACAACTAATGTTACTTGCTCAACTAAATTGTCCAAATTCTCATCAACCAACTGAATGCCACATGAATCAATAACAGATTCACCCACTGATACACACTTTTCAACTCCAAAATCTAAATTTCTTACCATTTATCAAACAATTATCTCTAACTCCTACTAAAAAAACCTAAAAATAATAAGCAATCGATCTCTAAAATAAAATCACAAAAAAACAAAGAAGAAGAAGAAGAAGAATAACAAGAAGAAGAAAAAAAAGAAAAATAGCTTCAACAAAATCAGAATAAGAATAACAAAAAAATAAAAAAAGAAGAAGAATTAGAAGAAGAATAAGATGAAGAAGAAGAAGATCGAAGAAGAACAATAAGAACAAAAATATCGAATCAGAATAAGAATAACAAATCTACCTTCCTAAACTGAAAAATTTGTTATAAATTTTTTTTTTTAAAAACCAAAATGGTGCGTTTTGGACCCAGGACCATGGTGCAAGGTAGTCTCGGGTCCATGGTATAAATTGCCCCTTTCATGGATTGATCATCCTTAATCGATGGGTGGATGTCGTCATCTATTTCTATCTAACTAAATCACCCTTTAATAACACCATAGAATTTATATATATATATATATATATATATTTCATCCATGTTTTTATTTTTATTTTTTAATTAAACTAAAGTTGTAAGTTTAAATATCTATTTTTCCACTTTATAAACTAGAAAATAGAGATGATAATAAATATTATTTCTTACTTTAGTCTAATTAATTATTCTATTAGCAACATACAAAATATTTATAATCACTATTTGAAATTTTTACTCAACCATTGTTTTTCTTAATTCAATTAAAAATATAAATGTTTAATTAATTTATATTCATATCAATTTATTTTGTTTACATTTTTTATATTTATAATTTTATTTTCACATTTATAGGATAACATAGTTAATAATTCAAATTTTGGAGCTGTGATAATTTATTATCAAGCTATTACTAGAGACTTTGATAATATTGCTATTACTTTCTTTAGAAGATTTAGGAACAAGATTGCTAAATCTTTAGCAAGATCAAATAGTTTTCTGACAAGTCCAGGGAAGTGATTCTTTAGTACTCCTTTTATTAGGGGCGGAGGAAAGGGGGCAAAGGGGAGTAAGAGTTTGGGCCCATTTGCAATTGCATAAGAATCAATACAATTTATAGGGATGGCAGCGGGGCTGCTACTAATAATTTACTACACCCGTGCAGTGGCGGGGCAAGTAAATGGGTATAAAATTAAATATACTCGCCCTCATCTTGTTTACCCATATTAAGTTTAAATATTAATTTTTTTGACAATTTAAAATCAATTTAATATGAGTAAAATCTAAAAAATTAAATGAAACAACCACAATATATATTTAGCTAATATAATGCAAACACAATATTAATGAAGAAAAATAATGTCAAACTAAAATAACAATAATAATAATCTGGTCAGGTACAGGACGAGTATACTCTTACCTGCACCCCGTAATGGGGTATTTTCATTTAAATCTATACCCGACTCACCATTAAATGGGATGGGTAAACCTGACTCATGAGGGTCGGGTCACACCATATACCCAATGGGTCAGCCCAAATTGCCATTCCTAACAATTTGGGCTTGTTAAATGCTAAACTTCATATAACAAAACTTATTCTAATAATACAACAAAAACAAAAAAAGGTTTGTGTAGCTACCCAAAAAAAAAAAAAAAGGAGTACATAACAAGTTATCAATTGTTACTATATTTGTCTTTTAGTCTTCTTACCATCCTGTTTGTGTTGCTTTCACCAGTGGTCAATCCTATGGGAGAAAGAGTTTTCTTAGAAAAGGAAAGAAGAAAAAAAGGAAAAACTATGGATTTTTCATGAATTGAAATTTAATTGTATAGATTTATATTTTAAGAATGAATATTTGTTAAATTGAATCATTAAGTTGTGTGTATTTGATTTTGAAATCAAATACACACAACTTAATGATTCAATTTAACAAAAAATGATCAACTTGAAGATTTATATTTTATATTTATGTTTTTTTGTTGTTCCCTATATAATATTCTAGCTTTCCTAAAACAAAATATTCTAGCTTTTATTCATGGTGTACTAATCTTTGAAGCTACTCATTAATGATATTTATCTTTATTCAAAAAAATATTTTCACATATTACATATTAAAAGATATCTCATAAAACACATGTGTTAAGTGATTAGTAAATAAGTAAAAGCTATTTCATATGGTTTAGACTCCCTAATTCTTAAAACATTCCCAATTCCATATTTTGTGTGCAAGTTAATTGAACCATGTTTTGAAAAATCATACTGAAAATTACTGAATATTATAATCAATTCAAGGATTAACTAATTCAATTAGAATCAATTAAATTGATTCATTTTTTTTTTTTATAATAAGAGCCAATCTTATTGTGAAATTTTTATGAAGGGGAAAATATAACATTGAGGAGCAAGTACCCAAGCCAATAAGCTTACCCAGTTACACCCAAAAAGAACTAAAACAAGCTCCACAATGATATGTGAAAAAACCCCTTCGATACCAAAGGACAATACAAAAAACAACAATGGACAACTAAGATATGTTACAGATCAAATAAGCAGAGGAATAATAAGGCAAAGGAACCATAAAACTGCAGGTCTTGAGCTAGAGAAATAATTAGGTGCCTCCATGATTTGACATAATGTTGCAAGGACTGAATACTATGGTACCATGGCTTAGGGCCATTTAAAAGGATGCCAAAAGTAGAATCAAATTAGTGGAGCCACCATAAACACATATAAATGCAATGTTGAATATGGTAACATAACTGGAAACTAGGAAGAGATGAAGCCTCAAGAAACACTAGCCTTTGCTATTAGTACATCATCACAAAAAACAATGCTGGGAACTTGTTTTGTGAAGAAAAGAACCAAAGCAGCATAATAAGGAGATAGAATTAAAACTAACACTCAAATTTCCATATTAGAACCAAGCTATTAGATCAAAATTTCTGGAAAACCTGATTTTGGCTTCACGAAGAGTATGAATTATTTTTATTGAGGCAAAATGATTCAAGAGGCTTTTAATCCTGTGAAGAGTTTTCTAAAGCTTCCAAGGACAAACATTTGTATCGCCATTGACCCATGAAATAGCATTAACAGAGCTAGATTCCACTTCAAATGAGTGTTAGAAAATGATTCATACACATGAGATAATTCTATACCTTTCAAGATAGCCATTAACTCAGTAGCATTTGAATCTTGTATACCAATTGAACAAGAAAAAATTTGCTAAAATTAACCATTAGAAGCTCAAAGAACACCACCAATTGCAGCAGGCCTAGGTTTACCTATGATGATGCATCCACGTTCCATTTAAGAACATTAAGAGGAAGAGGAGGAGACCAGGAGATAATGGGTCTATGTGATTTTTCACACTTTCCCAATTTTTGATACAATCAGAGGACATCAATACCTAGTTAACTGAATAAGGGAAAGAGGGATCCTTTGCTTCAATCTAGTGTGCAGATCTAATTAGCACCAAATCAAATAGCTTTTCATAGTTGGGGATTGCATCATTAAAAATGATATTATTTCTCTTAACCTATAGAGACCACAAAGCTGAGAAAAGAAGTGACCTCCAGTAATTATTTTGAAATTTACCCTCATTTGAAAAGAAATTCCAATGATCAAAAAGTTGAGTGATCGAGGGGGGAGATACCCAAAAGGAATTCCACCATAAAAATAGCTTACTTCAAAATCTCTATACCTAATGACAATGGATAAACAAGTAATGAACTTCTTCAGAGTCATTTTTACAAAAGGGACAAATATTTAGAGTGGGATCAATGATACCTTTTCGAACTAAATTTGCTCTTGTATTAATTTTGCCTTATAGAATCATCCAGACTAGAAGCTCCATTTTTTTTTTTTTTTTGGGGTGGGGGGGGGGGGGGGGGGGGAGGAGAGGGGAAAGACTTTTCCAAATACATGGCCAATGAGGGATAGATAAGTTAGAACTATTGATCTCTAGTTGCCTGCAGAAAGATTTAATAGAGTAGTTCCTTTTAGAATTGAAACACAAAATAGTTCTATCTTTTAATTCTTAGTTTGGGCAAATTGCTTCAATTTTAGCTTTAAGGTTTAAAAGTAATTACAGCTCCTACACAAAAAGAGGTCTCCTTTATGTGAAGCTCCATGACCATGAACCATTGTTCAAGTATCCCATTTCTAAGATAAAAGCTTTTGGTTGGTTAGAAATAGAGAATACTCTAGGATATTTTTCAGTAAGACTAAAAGGGCTAGCCTATGGGTGTTTCCAAAACTTGATAGAAGAACCATCCCCTACCCAAAACCTAAAACCCTTTGAGCTCACTTTAAGGGATGATTGATCATTAAGTGAGGCTGAAGTAATGCCATTCTAGATTAATGAACCTTTACCATAAGCTTTAACAAAGAAAAAGTCATGCAACCCATACTTGTTTTGAATTACCATTTTCCATAATGTTGGTGAATGATCGAATAATCTCCAAATCGATTTGAATAATAGGGCTCACTTTTTATCTAGAATTGAACCCACTCCCAAACCTCCAAGTTCCTTTGCTTTGTATATGATTGGCTAGTTAATGGAGTGAATTTTCTTTTTCATCTCACACCTTCTCTAGAAGAAAGATCTCTGAATTTTAATAATGCTCTTTGCCACCCTTGTAGGAATCTTAAAAATTGAAAGGTAGTATAAGGGAAGATTGGTTAGCATAGATTTTATTAAAGTGAGTCTACTGACCATGGAAAGGTGATGGGCTTTCCAGTTTGATAGTTTGGATTGGATCTTCTTGATAACCAGGACCCAAGTGCTTTTGCATCTTAGATTGGCACCCAAAGGTAAACCTAGATATTTGATAGGGAGATTAGAGTAAGAGCAGTTTAAAGAATTAGTAGACTTAGAAATCCAATTTTCATTAGTGTTTACACTGACCAGGAAGCTTTTTTAACAGTTAATAAGACTTCATAATGCTATGATTTTTAGTCTTAATTCCTTTTTACTATTGTAAATAACATGGTAACTTAGTGCATTTACTGTCTTTTTCTTGTTAGGTGCTATGAAAATAGAAAAGTCAAGATTTAGCACAAAATATGGAGAATCACGTAATTGTTGCCAGAAGAATCAGTTTTACTAAGGAGTGGGCACGTGCAAGTGGAAGTTTTTGCTAAGGCATGGACATGTTCAAGGGAAATACACAACTGCCAGTATTTGAATTCAAATATTTTGAAATAGGATAAAAAGATCTGATTGTATTTTGAAAAATAAGGACTATTAGCTGATTTTTGGGGATACTTTGTAGAGCAGATTAGGGAAGAAAATATTATAAATAGGGAGAAGGTCAGAGATAGAAATCATCAGTTATTCTTAGGAAAAATATCAGAGTTTTATTTTCTTTTCCTTCTTTTACAGCAATTTAGTTTTCATGGCCTTTAGTGGCTAAATTTCTTTATCTTGGCTAAAGCACATAAAGCCAATGTGAATTCTGTTTATGAGATTTCTTGTTTTAAATGATAGTAATTTCTTTTCCAAGTATTGAATGTCCTTTTATGATTATTTCTATAGTTGATTTTTATTTCTTTCTAAGGTGCACATTAGCTTAAGAATTGAAATGGTTATTTGCTAGATTAAATGTTAGCATACGTAAAAGTGCAACCTCTTTAATAACTAGTAGCAACAAGAATTTAAAGTTTACTTTGTAAGAAACTTGAGTTTTTGAAAGAACATTCATCTTAATTACAGGTAGCACCATGTGTTACTTGGTTGTGTTTGTTGGTTTTTCTAATTCTTAATGCTAATCTTTGGTTAAATCTTTCGTCGTACTTAAGGTTATCAATTGCTAAGGTTCGAGTAAAATACATATTTTTACTTAAATAAACATAAGGAAAAATAGATAGATTTCTATCACAACAAATATTTGAAAGGAATTTTACCAAACCTTATGTGTCCATGATCAAACAAATTCCATTGGTGGAAAGTGTGAAAGACCAAGGTTAGTTTTCTATTGATTCTTCTATATAAATACTTGTTTAGTTCATTCTATTTTATTTCATTAACTTATCATTCAAACCCCCCCTTTTATCCCATTACTGTGATTTACTTTGCCATAACTCAAACTTCTCGTGGGATCGACTCTTTCTTACCATTAACTACATATTTTTATTTTGAAGAGATAGAATCAATTTGGTTGTAGGCGACAGCATTCACCAAATTTTGGTGCCGTTGCCGGGGAGTTTTATGGTTTATGCATAGTACGCATTCGTCACGGCAAAAGGATTTTCGATTTGATCTAGAGATAGAGAAGACAGCCAAACAGCTGCGAAAAGCGACTAAACTCAAGAAATCAAATCCGACAGCTGTAACTTTACCATCCAATTCATCACCGACCTTTGAGGCTGAGTTAGCAAGGACCGAACTTTATTTTGGGGTTGTAGAAATTAACTTTCCAGCACCTGAACCAACTGAGAACATGGCTGTCAACCAAACTTTAAGAGAGCTTACTGCTCTAGATTTAAATCAACAACCCTATTGCATTTCTTTTCCTAACTTAGATGCTAATGCAACCTTTGAATTAAAATCTGGATTAATTCATCTTTTACCATTATTTCATAGTCTTGTAGGTGAGGATCCTCACAAGCATCTTCAAGAATTTCATATGGTTTGTATAAGAATGAAGCCGAATGGAGTAACCAAAGAGTAAATCAAGATGAGAGCTTTTCCTTTTTCTTTGAAGGGAGATGCAAGAGATTGGCTTTACTATCTACCAGCTGGGAGTATTACCACATGGAATGAGATAAAGAAACAGTTATTGGGAAAATTTTTCCTAGCTTCACGGGCTTCCAACATTAGAAAAGACATTTGCGGTATAAGACAACATAGCGGTGAGTTGTTGTATGAGTATTGGGAGCATTTCAAGAAGCTTTGTGCAAGCTATCCATACCATCAAATAAGTGACCAGCTCTTCATTCAATACTTTTATGAGGGACTTCTATCAATTGATAGAAGTATGATTGATGCGGTTAGTGGAGGCGCGTTGGTTGATAAAACACCCAACAAAGCTCGTACTTTGATCGCTAATATGGCATCAAATTCACAACAATTTGGAACCCGAATGAACAAACCATCTCAGCAAGTGAATGAGCTAAATGTTTCTTCGCTTGAAAAGCGTATTGATGATCTTACCTCTCTTTTTTGTCAAATGGCAATAGGAAAAATAGAATTTGCCAAAGCTTGCGTAATCTATTCGGCTATTGGGCATCCAACAGACATGTGCTCGACACTCCAAGAAGAGTCAGCTGAAGTGAATGCTGCTAGAAATTTTTATGGTCAACCCCAACACAATTATAACCCATATTCGAACACATATAACCCAGGTTGGAAGGATCATTCTAACTTTCGGTATGGGAATGCATAAGTTAACCAACCAGCAGGTAATCACTAGCAATTCAAGCTGTCATTTCAGCCCAGACAACAACAACATGCGCAAACATCTGATTCAGGTATGTCTCTTGAGGATATTGTAAAATCTTTAGCTTCTAACACTCTTAAATTTCAGCAAGAGACAAAGTCTAGCATCTAACATTTGGAGAACCAGATGAGCCAAATAGCTACTGCCATAAGTCATTTAGACATGCAAAGTTCGAACAAACTACCATCTCAAATGGTAATCAATACAAAGGAGAATGCAAGTGCAATTTTATTGCAAAGTGGAAAGGAAGTGGAATAACCAACAAAGGTGATGCCCACTAACAAATCACAAGGAAAAGAGATAAAAAATTTTGACCTCTTGGAAAATGGTGAGTTAAAAGATAAACCTTCTTCTTTTCCGTTGGTTGAGTATAACATTGAGCCACCTTTTCCTAATGCTTTGAAAGGAAACTAGAAAATTGATCATAATTCTAAATTACATGAGACTTTTAGCAAGTGTGTAATAAATATTCCTCTCTTTGATGCAATTAAGCAAATTCCCCGTTATGCAAAGTTTTTAAAGGAACTTTGCACAACAAAAAGAAAGCAGAAATTGAAAGAGCCTGAAAAGGTAAGGGTGGGGAAAAATGTTTCAGCCATCATTCAGAGAAATCTTCCAGAAAAATGCAAAGATCCAGGTATGTTTTGTATCCCTTGTACAATTGGTGATACAAAAATAGAAAAGGCTATGGTTGACTTAGGAGCTTCAATTAATGTAATGCTTTATTCTATTTATTTGGCTTTTAATCTAGGACCTTTAGAAAAAACTGAAGTTGTAATTTAATTAGCAGATAGATCAAATGCTTATCCTATGGGTCTTGTTGAGGATGCTCTTATCCAAGTAAATAAATTAATTTTGCCAGTTGATTTTTATGTTCTTGACATGGGAAATAATGACCAACCAGCAACTATTTTGTTAGGAAGACCATTCTTGAAAACTGCCAACACAAAAATAGATGTTGATAAAGGTACTCTTATCATGGAATTTGATGGAGAAATTGTTCAAATGAACATCTATGATGCTATGAAATATCCTGATGTTAATTATCCTATGTATTCAGTTGATGTAATTGATTGTTTAGTACAGGATGTTTTTAATCTTGAGGGAAGAGAAATGTTAGAGATAGCAAACCGTGAACACCTTGAGGAAGAAAATGATAAACTGAGCTGAAGTCCAGAATTGTAGGAGGCAGTAGCAAAAATGAATGAATTTTTAGAACTCAAACAGTCAGGTAACCAGTTCAACATAGAATTAGGTGTGCCCACGCTTAACGAAAAGTTAGTTCCTTCTATTTTGCAGGCACCAAAGGTAGTTTTGAAACCCCTTCCAGCTCATCTTAAGTATGCATACCTTGGTCCAGAGCAAACTTTACCAGTGATAATTTCCAGCAAACTAAATGTAGAACAAGAAAGAAAGTTGGTGGAGGTGTTAAAGCAACATCAAACCGCCATAGGATGGACCATTGCGGACATAAAAGGGATAAGTCCCTCCACTTATATGCATCAAATTTTGCTGGAGGAAGGGGCTCAACCAATTTGGCAACCATAATGCAGGCTCAATCCACCTATGATGGAGGTGGTAAAAAAGGAAATTCTCAAGTTGCTCCAAGTTGGTGTAATCTATCCAATTTCGGATAGTAAATGGGTAAGCCCAATTCAGGTGGTTCCAAAAAAGATAGGTATCACAGTGGTAAGGAATCAAAATGATGAATTAGTACCTACTTGTGTTCAAAATGGGTGGCGGGTTTGTATAGATTATAGGAAACTAAATGCTATAACCCACAAAGACCATTTTCCTTTACCTTTTATGGACCAAATGTTAGAAAGATTGGCTAGATGTGCATATTATTGTTTTCTTGATGGTTTTTCAGGTTATTTTTAGATAGCGATTGCCCCATAAGACTAGGAGAAAACAACATTTACTTGCCCGTTTGGAACTTTTACATATAGGCGTATGCCTTTTGGGACTTGCAACGCACCGGCTACTTTTCAACGGTGTATGGTTAGTATATTTTCAGATTATGTTGAGCATATGATGGAAATTTTCATGGATGACTTTACTGTTCATGAGATTCATTTGAAAATTGCCTGCACAATTTAACCCTGATTTTGCAAAGATGCATTGAAACTAACCTAGTTTTGAACTTTGAAAAGTGCCATTTTATGGTAGATCAAGGCATAGTCTTGGGCCATTTAGTGTCATTTAAAGGTATAGAGGTAGATAAGGCAAAAATTGATGTTGTTCAATCATTACCTTACCCCACTAATGTGCGGGAAGTGCGTTCTTTTTTTGGTCATGCAGGTTTCTCTCAGTGCTTCATCAAAAATTTCTCTTGTATCGCCTTGCCCTTATGCAAATTATTGCAAAAAGATGTTGCCTTTGAGTTTAATACAAATTGCAAGCTTGTGTTTGACACTTTGAAAGTGGCTTTAGCTTCAACTCTAGTTATTTAAGCACCAAATTGGAATCTACCTTTTGAAATCATATACGATGCAAGTGACCATGCTGTAGGAGCTATGTTAGATTAACGAGTTAGGAAAGCACCTCATGATATATATTATGCCTCAATGACCTTAAATGATGCACAAAAGAATTATTCAACAATTGAAAAAGAGCTTTTAGCTGTTGTTTTTGCTTTAGAAAAATTTCATTCTTATTTGTTAAGAACTAAAGTTGTTATTTATTCAGATCATGTAGCTCTTAGGTATTTATTGATAAAGAAAGAAGTAAAACCAAGACTCATATGGTGGATTCTCTTGCTAAATGAGTTCGACTTGGAGATAAAAAAAAAATGGGGTAGAAAATTGTGTTGCAGATCACCTAAGTCATCTTTCTAATGTTAAGACGGAACTCACTTTACAATAAGAATTCCCACATGAATAGTTGTTTTCTATGACCGAGCAAGAACCATGGTATGCAAACATTGTAAATTATCTAGTTTCTAAGATGTTTCCTGCAGGGTGGTCCAAAGCAAAAAGGGATAAATTAAAAAGTGATGCCAAGTATTATACATGGTACGACCCATACTTGTGGAAATATTATTCTGACCAGGTAATTAGAAGGTGTATACCTGAAGTTGAAACTTCTTCTATTCTTGCTTTTTGTCATTCATATGAGTGTGGAAGCCATTTTAGAGCTAAAAGAATAGCAAGAAAAGTGCTCGATTGTGGTTTCTTTTGGCCGTCCATATTTCGGGATGCATATTTCTTTTGTAAAGCATGTGAACATTGTCAGCGTACAGGTAAGATGTCACAAAGGAATGAGATGCCTCAAAATCCGATCTTGGTATGTGAAATTTTTTATGTTTGGGGTATCGATTTCATGGGTCCATTCCTTCCTTCTTTTGGCTTTATTTATATTTTGTTATCTATGGATTATGTCTCAAAATGGGTAGAAGCAAAAGCTACCAAGACTGACGATGCGAAAGTTGTTATAGGTTTCCTTAAGTCTAATATTTTTAGCTGATTTGGAACTCCAAGAGCTTTGATTAGTGACCAAGGAAAAAAATTTTGCAATGGAACTATGGAGTCATTGTTAAGGAAATTCGGTGTAATCCATAAAATAGCTACTCCATACCATCCATAAACTAATGGGCAAGCTGAGGTTTCAAATAGAGAGATCAAATCTATCATCAAGAAAACAGTCAACCCGAATAAAAAAGATTGGAGTCTTCGACTAGAAGATGCTCTATGGGCGTATCGAACAGCCTACAAAACACCAATTGGAATGTCTCCATACAGGTTAGTATTCGGTAAGCCTTGCCATTTGCCTGTTGAGTTGGAACATAAATCATATTGGGCTATAAAAAAGTGCAATATAGATTTAATTAAAAGTAGGGAGCATAGAAAATTGCAATTGCAAGAACTAGAGGAGATTCGTAATGATCCATATGAGAATTCTAGAATATATAAAGAGAAAATAAAAGAATTTCATGATAAAATGATTTCTTGAAAAAAATTTTCAGTTGGTTAGAAAGTTCTCCTTTATCATTTTAAACTTAGCCTTTTTCCAAGAAAATTGCGGTCAAGATGGTTAGGACCTTTTGTTGTTACTAAAGTTTTTCCACATGGTGCAGTTGAAATACCAAGCATGGCCACATCTAAGATACTGAAAGTTAATGGACATAAGCTTAAACCTTTTTAGGAAAATTTTACAGTCCAAGATATGTTTCAGATTGATCTTCATGAACCCATCTATTTTAATTAATAGAGGGGTATCACCATCTGGCTAAAGACGTGAAACTTATCACTCTTAGGAGGCAGCCTAAGTACTTATTTATTTATTTTGTTTCATTATTTCTTTAGTTAGCAAAAAAAAAAGTGTTTTAAATTATATAGGTCCCGTGTTTTGAAAGGAGAGTTTTTCCTCTTCCTTTCAAAACCCATCTTTCTCCTTTTCACTTTTCATTTCTTTTCTTTTCAAGTCTCCTTCTTAAGACCCAATTCTCTCCCCTCAACCAGCCATTCTTTCCCTCTCTTCTCCATCACCATGCCGCGTACCAAAAACTAAGCCAAATGGGGTGATTATGCTAAATCTAACAACACCCATAAATCTGCACCAACCCACTCACTCCCACTCGATTCACCCTTGGAAATTGACGAAGACCCATTTTCCTAAAGTGATGCTACTCGATCAGAGGAAGAGACCACAACAGTGCCATCGTCTCCATCAATTGTTTCAAATAGCTCGGACAGCACTTGTAAACCAATTACTCAAAATCGCACTCGAAAGGGGAAACAAGTTGAGAGAGAAAGCAAATGGAATGTCGAAAATGGGGGCTGCACTTCCTTCAAAATCAAAAAGGATACACAAAGATTCAAGGCACTTTGCAAAAGAAAGATTTATCCTTGTAAGTGCATTCATACTAAAACTTTAGATGCTTTACAAATTAGGGATTCTTTTGAGAAACTTGTTGGGCAGCTTAATTGGACAACTTTTGTGCAAATTGATTGTCCTGCATTTGTTGAACTAACTCGTGAGTTCTACACAACATTCCAATTTAATTCGCATGAAAATTTTGATTTGTTCACTAAAAGGATTGTTGAGTTTAGACTTATGGGGAAGGAAAGGTCTTTATCAATTGCTGATTTTAATGTTGCTATAGGTTTTGTTAGTAAAACTGATGTGAAAAAAGAACCATTTTTAAGTTTGAGTTGTGAGTACAAGGATGATTTTAATTCTAGAGAATTATGGGCTTAATGGTCTGTTGCTTCTACTCCATATAACCCAAGTAGCTCAAAAAGTTCTTATATGAACAATTCTATTTTTAAATATGTGCAGCGTTTTTTAGCTTTTAATTTTTCAGGGCGAAATAATTCAGCAGGCACATTGTCCAAAGTGGAATTCTATTTCTTATGGTGTATGGAGCAACAAATTCCTATTAACTTAGGATTTTGGTTATTAACTCAGTTTCAATCTGTGGTTAATAAAAAGACTAAACCATTAATTTTGGGTTCTTACATAACTCAACTTGCTATTAATTTGCGTTTGTTGGATATTAAAAATACTAATATGCATGTTGCGTGTGCCATAGAACCTTTGGATATGGATTGTCTGTATAGGATGAGCCTCGTTATTGAGTAGCAAGATGGAAATTTTGTTTTTATTCCTCCGAGTCCAACGGTCCCTATCCGGCCTCATTCCACAAAACGACAACGGGCAGCCTCTTTAATACCAGCCAACAATCTACCTTCTCAGTCAGATGTTCCTTCTTCTTCACATCCACCTTTCGACTTTACTGGCCGTCTTCATTGGCTTGAACAACAAATGACCTACATGGAGTAAAATCTTATGGCTTTCTAGGTGACTTAGGGCTTTCAGCCTCCACATCCATCTACTCCATAGTTTTTTTTTTTAAACAACTTCTCTCCCACCATCAATCTAGAGAAGCTTTCTTATCCCTCTTTGTTTTTAATTTCAGAATTTATTTTTGTGGTTATTATGACAACATTGAGGATAATATTTTGATTAGGTATGGGGGAGAGTTAAATTGGACATATTTTTGCTTTTCATTTTGCAGTTTTTGCCAATTCTATTTTGAGTAAAACAAATTGAGTACACACTAAGAGATTTATCTTATAAAGTATAGGAGTCACATATACTAAGTGATTGAATTGATAGGGGATGCACATTGAACTGAATTTTGAAAAAAAAAAAAACAAAAGTATTATAGGAAGTAGAGGTGAATTGATTTAGCCTGTGAGCTTTTGAGCAAATAAAAGATTGAAATATTCATATCAATCTATATTTTTCTTGTTGTGTGATACTTTTTCTTTGTGAATATATCTCTAGAACTTGCTTTGAACCATTTTAAGGTCACACCAATATGTACATGCATGAATATGATTAAGGCCTTCTTTGTTTAGCCTTTGAACTTAAACAGCCTGGCCGAATAAATTATCCTTAGTTACTCCTTTTGAGCCTTTTAACCCTTCTTTCTTTGAATTTAAACCGATAATTTTTAACTTAACCCTTTTCATTAAAATCTCTTACCCAACCATGGAGTTTTAGTATGACATAATTTTGTTTTAAAAAGAAGGAATTATTGTTACATTTTTATTTTTGTTTAAAGATCACTTTAAGGTTGTAAATATGCTCTTTTTGAAAAAAAAATAATAAAAAAAATCTACTGCTGAATGTTTGTTCAAAAACATAGATATATAATATAAAAAAAAAAGAGAAGAAATTCAGCAAAAAGGTTTTTGTGCTTTAAAATAGAAATTCCTCTTTAGAAGTGATCTTCATTTTGCTTTGTAGTTCTTTGAGACATAATGTCTTACTATAATTTCATGGTTTTTCACCCAAAAAAAAAAAATCCCTTGTGTCAAACCTGAACCCCCATTACAACCATAATAAAAGTCCTTTTGATTTATGCATGTGTGTATTTTTCAGTGATGGGGATTTGGTGTATAAGCAAGCTTATGGTAGATTATTCATATTTGAAAAGTCTGAGCAAAACACTAAATCATCAAACACATGAGTGACTTGAGTGGCAACTGTTAGGAATTCACCGAAACTTCTTACAAGCTTTTGAATTTGATTATTTCGTTTGAGAGTTCTTGTGTATATTCCTTTGAAATTCAGTTATGGTGTATGTTGTGATTTCAATCTTAATTGGTCTGAATTCTGAGGTGTGTATTCTTTTTGAATTAATGAGAAATGAATTGGTAAAGTCTATTGTGAGAAGTAGATATGGTTTGCCTGAGGACAAGCAAAAGAATGGTGTGGGGGAATTTGATAAGACTTTATAATGCTATTATTTTTAGTCTTAATTCCTTTTTACTATTGTAAACATGGTAACTTAGTGCATTTACTATCTTTTTCTTGTTAGGTGCTATGAAAATAGACAAGTCAAGATTTAGCACAAAATATGGAGAATCACGTAACTATTGCTAGAAGAATCGGTTTTACTAAGGCATGGGCACGTGCAAGTGGAAGTTTTTGCTAAGGCATGGGCACGTTCAAGGGAAATACGCAACTGCCAGTATTTGAATTCAAATATTTTGAAATAGGATAAAAAGATCTGATTATATTTTGAAAAATAAGGGCTGTTAGCTGATTTTTGGGGATACTTTGCAGAGCAAATTAGGGAAGAAAATATTATAAATAGGGAGAAGGTCATAGATAGAAATCATCAGTTATTCTTAGGAAAAATATCAGAGTTTTATTTTCTTTTCCTTTTTTTTTACAGCAGTTTAGTTTTCATGGCCTTTAGTGGCTAAATTTCTTTATCTTGGTTGAAGCACTTGAAGCCAATGTGAATTCTATTTATGAGATTTATTATTTTTAATGATAGTAATTTCTTTTCCAAGTATTGAATGTCCTTTTGTGATTATTTCTATAATTGATTTTTATTTCTTTCTAAGGTGCACATTAGCTTAAGAATTGAAATGGTTATTTGCTAGATTAAATGTTAGCATACATAAAAGTGCAACCTCTTTAATCACTAGTAGCAATAAGAATTTAAAGTTTACTTCATAAGAAACTTGAGTTTTTCAAAGAACATTCATCTCAATTATAGGTAGCACCGTGTGTTACTTGATTGTATTTGTTGGTTTTTCTAATTCTTAATGCTAATCTTTGGTTAAATCTTTCATCGTACTTAAGGCTATCAATTGTTAAGGTTTGAGTAAAATATATGTTTTTACTTAAATAAACATAAGGAAAAACAGATAGATTTCTATCACAACAAATATTTGAAAGGAATTTTACCAAACCTTATGTGTCAATGATCAAAAGAATTCCATTGGTGGAAAGTGTGGAAGACCAAGGTTAGTTTTCTATTGATTCTTCTATATAAATAATTGTTTAGTTCATTCTATTTATTTCATTAACTTATCATTCAAACCCCCCCTTTTATTCCATTGCTATGATTTACTTTGCCATAACTCAAACTCCTCGTGGGATTGACTCTTTCTTACCATTAATTGTATATTTTTATTTTTGAGAGATAGAATTAATTTGGTTGCAGGCGATAGCATTCACCAGCAATTCACCTTAAGACTTCAAATAAGTTCAAAGCAACGAAGGATACGCTTCAGATTTTTGAGAGATTCTAAGTCCTAAGGGCATAAGATCACTGTATCATCTCAAATTGTAAGAAAGGAATAGAAATACCATCCCTAACCACTTCAAGACCCTTCATAAGACCCAAGTTAATAGCTTTCTCTAGAAGGATGCTTAAACCTTTAGCTACTATAGAAAAGATGAAGGGGGAAAGGGGGTCCCCTTGTCGAATTCCTTTCTAAATATTAAGAAAATTTATGGAAGAGCCATTAATAAGTATGGCAATAGAAGCTTGGGAGATACACTTTTCCATCCATAATAACCACTTGGATCCAAACCCCATTTTTCTTATAGAGTGAAAAATGAATTCCCAAGAGATGGAGTCAAAAGCTTTCTCGAAGTCTAGCTTGAAAATGACTCCTTTTATTTGAACCATTTACAAGAATTAGTAATCTCATTGGCCACAAGAACACTATCAAGAATGAACCTTGTATAAATGAAGATTGTTGTGACTAATTATTTCTCTAATGACTGAACGCAGACACAAAGACAATGTTTTTGCCAAAATTTTATAGAGACTCCCGATTAAACTGATAGGGCAAAAGTCACTTGGATGTGATGCTCCTTCTTTTTTAGGGATGAGAGTAATGAATGAAGAATAAATTTTTAGGGGAAGGAAGCCGTCTAAATGAAAAGCATTGATGAATCTCATTAAATCGTTAGTAAGGAAGGAGCAACAGTTTTTGTAAAATGAAAAATTAAAACCATCAAGGCTAGGAGCTTCAGAACTTTCACAGCTTCAAGTAACATTCTCGATCTCTTCCAGAGAAATTGACTTTTCTAAGTGCTGAACTGGATTTGAGCTAAGCTTGTAATATGGAATCCCCCTTAGGATTGGTCTGTTTCTATCTGATTCAGCAACTAGGTCCATTAAGTAGTTTGGAATGGCTAATTTGATAATAGAGGGATCAGTTAGAATTTGGTTACCTAAATTAATAAAGGAAATGGAATTCCTCTTTTTCCTGGTGGTGGCTGAGAGATCGAAGAATTTTGTGTTATGATCTCTTGCTTGTAACTAATTTATTCTTGATTGTTATCTCTAGTATCCTTCTTCCTATTTGTATTTTCTCCAAAGTTCAGACCAAAGAATTTTTCTCTTCATAGTTTTGTCGTTTGAAGGGATGACATCTGATTCCATTGACAATCTAATTAATCAATTTCTTCTTCAAGCTTGCTGATTCTTTTGTCAATAATACCAAATTCAGTTGCATTCCACTACTTCAGATGGTCTTTGATAGATGATAATTTCCTAATGATAATGCCTGGATTAGAAACCAAACTATTCATATTATACCACCATTCTCTAACTATATTAATGAATCTTAGATGTGATAACCAGCAGTCGAGGAATCAAAATGGTTTAGGTCCCCAATTGATTGTAATCGATTCCACCAGTAAGGGAGAGTAATCTGATAACCCTTTTTTAAGACCTCAAAGTTTTAATGATGGAAAGTTAATCAACCATTTTAGGGCAATAAAAACTCGATCAATTCTACTAGTGCAATTGCTCCATGTGAACTTCCGTCCAAGCAACGGTAACTCAATGAGTTCTACTACATCGATAAATGTTTCAAATGCTAATGAACCTGATAGTGAAATAGTATTTGTACTCCTATCATTACTGCTAAGTACTTCATTGAAGTCTTTTATAAGAATCTAGGGTAGAGTGAGAGAGGATTTGAGAGATAACAAATCATTCTAGAGAATGTTTCTTTCAAGTTTAGTTGAAGGGCCATAAATAATTAGGATCACACACTAAAAGGAATTACATAACCACTCACCTTTTAATGCTATCCAATTACCTCTTTTACTGCTAGATGAGCATTCACAGTAAAATTTATTCCACATGGCTAACAAACCACTTGCCATGTTAATAGCATCAACCGAAACCCAATCAATGTTTATACTTCCTCAAATACCATAAATGAACTAAGAATCTACAGAGGTAACTTTAGTCTCAAGAATTGCCATAAAATCCACTGATTTTATTTGTATCCATTATCAAATTGCTATTTTCTTAGCTTTGCATCAAGACCTCTTGAGTTCTATGAGAATAAGTTCACTGATTAATAATTGGTTGGGTCAGAATTGGGGTTCTCTTTTAAAATCATTTAATGGAGCTTGGGATAGACCTCTTCTTTTTTATTAGGGTCAAAAAGATCTAATTGGAGTCTAACATTCTATGTGGCTATAACTTCAACTTCCAAAGCATTTGGACAGGTGAGGGCGGAGGGGGGGGGTGGTGGGGGGGTTAGAGAGAGGTAGGGATGAGTGGGCGAATTCTCTCTAGAAATGGGTGGGAGAACATGTTTGCAAGAATCCATCAAGAGTTTATCCCACTATTTTAATAATTTGAAATGTTCTCATAACCAAGAAGAATTAGAATCCATCCAAACTTCAATTTCTTCAACTTTCTTAAAGCAAAATAAAATGCTTTTGCTACCAATAGGATAAACAACACTATTCTTAATATTATGCTCAAGAAACATTACCCAACAAAGGAATACTTCTAACATCATACACTTGACCAATGAGGCAAGATTTTACCTATAAACAAACTCAGGGGGTTGAATTCAAAATCTATTGAAAATTTTCCTAGTTATGAAGAGGTTTAGCTTTGACGGCATCAACAAAAGATATTTTGGGCAAGTTGCTATTGGTAAAATTTGGGAAGTGAGATTTGAGGGTGGCAGGAGGTTTGTTTAAGATATCAGAAGGGTCATCAGCAAGTTTCACTAATATCCTTCTATTGTTGAAAATTACTCCATTAAGATATTCCATAGCATTTTTAGCCTTTACTAAGAGTTTGTATCGCATGAAACCATATCTATATTGTGAGTTTTTACAAATCTGATTGGGAATGAAAATACCATAGACTTGGTCGAATTTGATGAAGAGATGACTAATGTCTTTTGGTTGCACATCAAGACGAAGGTGATCAATGAATACAAATACAAAATTTCATTTCCAATCACGCCCAATGAATCTAGGGTTCTTATTGGAATGGGGTTAAGGATGGATGTAAGGGTAATTGTTGGTCAAAACGTGTAGAGGATGGTGGTGATGACCGTTGAGAGGAGGAGTAGGGAGGATACCTTGCTGGTTTTCTCTCAAGGGTCTCTCATACTTAATAAATGCGGTCTTTAATGGAGTATCAATCATTTATAGTTTGATGAACTTAATGTTTTGATTAAATTGATTCAATTAATTAAAGCAACCAGTCAAAGTAAATAATTAAATTTTATTAGATTAGATATTGGTTCTTGAAATTGATAAAAAAATGAATATGTTTTTTAATCATGATTTTTTGCAATTAATTCAATCCCAAAGATCACATAACCATGCTTAAATCACTACTATATGATTAAATTGAGTTTAAAGATTACCTCCTTTAATTAATAATTCAAAAATAATGATGATTGTGCTTTAGAAAACTTTTCACCAAATTATGAAAAATAACACGAACTTTGATTGATGCAAATAGTCAAATTGGAACCACAATAACTGGGATCCAACTCAGGTTCACAGTACAAGAACCTCTGATTATTGGAAAATTATTTTAACGTAATTTTTTCCCTGTTTTTGACTCACACATAGAGAGAGCTTTTTGGTGGTTGAGAGATAAGGAGATCAAGAGAGTCTCTATCTTCATATCTACAGAGAACATTTCCTGTTTCTAAAGATAATTCCCACAATTATCTTATTTAATAATCTCTTAGATAATTATTTAATTATCCTTTTTAATTATCTCTCAGATAATTATTTATATTATATTTTAGTTAAATATCAAATAATTACTTAAATTATTTAAATATTTATCTTAATTATTTAAATTCCACCAATTAATTAATTTGGGTCTCTAATCGAGTTGGGTCAACCCATTATGGGGGCAAGAAAACAAACCCATTTTCCAACATCTCCCACTCACCTATAATGGGTTGAATGACAGTACAAATAGATTACATAAATATATTTAATTCTCTCAATCATTCATATAGGCAAATGTATCGTGCGACTGTAGGGGCATCTAAATGAGTTTTAAACTTACGCACCTATTAGGGATACATAATAGCTCCATTGCATATAGAAAAATATTAGTTAATCAATGCCTCGCAGTCCCCTAGACTTATATTTCTGCACATGTTACATACACCAATCCCTTATCATTGTATATAATATCTATTAACATTTTGTATTCTTGAGAAATCAATTGTACAAAGCAATATGATCAGTTAACCTTTACACACACTTATGCAGACTATCAAGTCTTCCTCTTGAGCTCATGTTCTTTGACTTCACATTAATAGCTTTCCCAACATGTCCCTTAAGGATAATTATATTCATCTCTGCAGGAAACATATTAAAGTAGCTACATTAATGTGTTATCTCTGAACATAGTCAATAGTACTAAGGGTAATATAAATTGGTCTTAACTAATAAGTGATAAGGACCTCACACAATAAGGATATAGGGATAATCTCTTATTGTTCTTTTTAGTCGCTCTAAAGCACATATAGTATGAAATACATGTTATGGTAATTCCTCTTTATTAAAGAGCATATATCTAATTTATTACCATATAGACCACACTAAAGAGAGTATATGAATTTTACAAATTTACATTCTTTTCCCACTTAGGGTCAAATGTTTAATTTAGGTCTGGCTTAACAAGGCATATGTGATTTGGGGTATCACATTTGGTTTTCAAATATAACCTCATCTTGATACTTAATTAAGATGACTCTAAGTGTATATTTTTCTCTCTTTTAGTATACATAGTCTCATCCCATTACGTACTAAACATGTCAATAGGGTGGTCACTCATGTGAGATAGCTAACCATTGCCTTACGATATATATTAATCATATAAGTGCCAAGAAAATATTCACAATCACATAGAAATGAATAAAAAATTGGTTCATCAATTTTATTAATAATAATCAACAAAAATTACAAGCAATTCATATCCTATGCAAACCTAAGGCATGTACATGTAAATAAAACTTGTCTCTAGGAATTGGTTTTGTGAATGGATCTGCTACCATCTCACGCATAGGTAGATATTTCAATATGAATTCTTTCTTTGCTATAATATCTCTAATGAAATTGTTTTTGATATCTATATACTTAGTTCTTCCATGATACTTTGGATCTCTGACATAAGCAATGGCAACTTGACTATCACAATAGATAGTTATGGATTTAGTGTTACCTTTAACTATCCTCAAGCTGTGCAAAAAATTATTTTAGCCAAATGGCTTCTTGCACTGTGACTGAACATGCTATAAATTCAGCCTCCATTGTGGATAAGGCTATACATGTTTGTTTCCTGCTACTCCCTGATATTGCACTATTGTTAAAGCAAAAATGCATACCTAGACATCGATTTGTGTTCATCTAGATCACCACCAATCGGCATCTAAATACCTAACTAATTGTAAGTCATTACCTTGGAAACAAAGAGAATAGTCCATCGTGCCTTTTAGATATTTTAAAATCCTCTTGACGGCTTTCTAATGCATAATGCCAGGATTTGCTTGGTATCGACTTACCATACCCACAATATAGCAAATATCAGGTCAAGTACACAACATAACGTACATCAGACTACTAATTCCATTGGCATAAGGAACATTTGCCATTGCCTTCTTTTCTTTTAGAGTCTTAGGCCCTTGTTCTTTGCTTAGATTTTCACCTTTTGCCAATGGAGTATCTATGGGATTGCAATTTTACACATTAAATCATTCAAGCATTTTCTTAAGTATGGCTCCTGTGATAGTGCCAACAATTTATTTGAACGATCTCTTTTAATCCTTACACCAACTATATAGGATTCTTCTCCCATATCTCTCATCTCAAATGTAGATGATAACCATTTCTTAGTGGTTTTCATGAATTATAAATCATTTCTAGCTATAAGTATATCATCTACATACAATGACAAAATCACAAATTTGTCTTTATCCATTTTAATATAAATACAATGGTCTTCATTGATCATCTCAAAATCATATGAAGTGATTTCTTAATGAAATGTTAAGTACTGCTATCTGGATGACTGTTTAAGTCCATAAATTGAATGTATTAACTAACAGACCTTGTTTTCTTAACCTTGGACCACAAAGCCCTCAGGTTGCTCCATATAGATTTCGCCATTTAGCTCTCCATTCTAGAAAGCTATTTTGACATCCATTTGATGCAATTCTAGATCCATATAGGCTACTATAGCTAGAGTGAGGCAAATAGAGGCAAACCTTACTACTAGAGAGAAAGTTTCCTCATAATCTATGCCTTTTTATTATGTGTAGCCCTTTGCTACCAAACAATCCTTATACCTTTCTATAGAACCATCAACATTTTGTTTGATTTTAAGAACCCATTTATTCCTAATGGCTTTTCTCTTTGGAGGTAAATCAACTAAGCACCAAACTTGATTTTTCTTCATTGACTTCATTTCTTCCTCAATTGTTTTTCTCCATTCATCACTTGATTAAGAAGATAAAGCCTAAGCCACTGGTTTGGGTTCTACTAAATCACCCACACTAGCTAGAAAATTTTCCCCTTCAATTTCAAAACGATGACAAGGAATGACTGGTCGAGAACTTCTTCTCAACTCTATCTCTTTATTCACATCTTCCAAAGGTATAAGTGTCCTCCTACTAGGTTCAGGTGTTATTGATGGTTCACTTATATCAAAGTCCTCTAACTCATAAAGATGTAAATTCTTATCAATGTCACTAAGACTTAGATAGTCATTCTCCAATAATGTGACATCAAGTTATTCAATTTCAGTTACTATCCCATCACCATTCTCACCAATGAACATATACCCTTTGGAATGTTCATAGTATCCAACAAGGATACATTTCTTACCATTTAGGCCTAGTTTTCCATATTTATGACAAGTATTAAGGACATAAACAGCCGACCACCATGGTCACATATTACTCAAATATGGCTTTCTGTTATTCCATAACTTGTATGGAGTAGAAGTAACTGATTTAGAGGAACTTTATTAAGAATATATATGTCAATAAGCAATGCATCTCCCCAATACGAAATTGGTAAATTTTTTTGTGCCATCATTGGTCTTACCATTTCCAGTAATGTTCTATTTCTTCTTTCAATAACACCATTTTGCTGTGGAGTTCCTGGAATGGTTAACTGCCTTTCAATGCCTTTTTCATCACATAACTGTTTGAACTGATTAGAGAAATACTCTCTACCTCAATCAATTTAATCTTTTTGTCTAACTTATTTTCAACAAGGTTCAGATATTACTTGAAGCATTCTAATGCTTCTGATTCATGTGAAATCAGATAAACATAATCAAATTGATTATAGTCATCTATAAATGTGATAAAATATAAGGCACCATGTCTTGCCGTTACATTCATTGGACCACATATGCCAGAATGAATAATTTGCAATGGAATTTCATATCTAGTTGCTTTTCCAAATGGTTTCTTAGTTGCTTTTCCAACTAGATAAAACTCATAAACACTCATGTTTATTCTATTGAGTTGACCTAACAATTACATTTACTTAGTCTACTCATTATTTCTTGTCCAATATGCCCAAGTCTAGCATGCCATAATTGAACATCATCACATGTGTTTTCAAAAGAATTTAACGAATAACAACTTACATTATTAAGAGAAACACAATTGTTCAAATTTAGAACCATGAAACCACCATAAATGTAATCAAAACCATACACAATTGTTTCTTTGGACAATTGCAATTTATTATTGTCAAAGAAGAAACTAAAACCATAACTTAAAAGAGCCAAAACAGAGATAAGATTTCACCAAATTCCTAAGATTTCACCAGATTCCTAGAGCATAAAGCATATCATGCAGGATCAAGGTACGCCTACCACACAAATCAAATTTGCAAGTCCTGATGCCTTTAACTTCAACTCTAGTGTTGTTTCCCATATAAAATTATCTTGTTCCAGAACTTATCCGCAGAAACTCCAAGTATGCATTTTGACTCATAGCTATGTGGTCTGTAGTGCTTGACTCTATAATCCATAAAAGATTAGATTCAGTTAGAAACACACAACTCAAAACATAAACACACGTATTTGTGTTTAGATAGCATACCTTAGCTGGCTCAGTGCACAAATTAGCAAATTGCCCTTTCCTATCATAATTATAGCACTTAAGCTTATTCATGTCTCTTTTAGCACTTCTGTTTTTCTTTGGTGCCTTAGCCATGCCTTTAGTTGCCTCATTAGGTCTTGCTTTTCTTTTGAATAACTTCTTCTTTGCCTTGAACTTTTTAGGCTTTTGGGAATTCTCAGACACTAAGGCTTCCCCATGATGTTTGTTCACTTACAAATGCTTAGCCTTAAGTTCAAGATGACGAACAATATCATCAAGAGTCTTCACACTTTTCTTGTGGGTCATATTCACAACCATATGATGCCAACTCTTAGGAAGTGACCTAATGACTACCTCAATCTACTGGTCATTAGTCAAGATATGACCTATTGAGTTAAGTTCCCTTATTATTTTCCTCATCTCTCTGAGGTGTTGCTTCATAGTGTGGTTGGGGCGCATCTTATGGCCTCCAAACTTAATTATTAGTTCACGTAGCATAGTCACAGAAAGCTCACCATATTTAGCTTTCAAAGCATTCCACATCTCATTAGTAGTTTTGTATGTCTCATACTCAATCAATAAGTCATCTTGCATACAGCTCAGTAACGTTATGCGAGCAAGAGAGTTCTTTTGCTTCTAAGCCACATAGACTTCAGCATCTCTCTTATGTTGAGCAGTAGTTCCATCTTCAGGCTCATCCATTACATGGTTTAGTGTCTTAATGACTTCCTGCTCCTCAAGGATATATTGAACCTTATGACGCCATATTTCATAATTATTGATATTTAACTTCTCACCCTTGTTCAATTCAGCTATGATGTTTTTAACAACCAATGACATTTTCAACTACATATAGAGATATTGAATATGCTTGTAAATAATTTTGGCACATTATATAAAAAAAAACAATAATAAATTATTACAACATTGATGTAATAAATATCAATTTTATTTGAAGCAAAAGTTCACTAGGGTTTTAATCAACTTCTCATACAATTTCAATTAGCACATAATAATGCAAACATCATATTCCCAAAAGTATGAAATTACTAAAATTTCAAACAATTTTATCAACAAATGATATTTATAATCCTCCCACTCAATTTAAACCATAAATTGTAACCAAAATACAAAACACATAAGTCTTAATTTTTAAGGATAAAATAAATTACAGCCACAAATTATCCATATATTATAGTTAATTAATTTAAATAACACATATTTAAATTTGAAATTTAAACTAATCATATAATATGTAAATTAGTTAAAAAAAATTCAAATAACATATTGCAGAAACATGCTATCAAATATACTGAACAAATCCATTACATCAAGGCTGTAATTAATTTAATAAATGATAACATCAATTTTCTTAATTTCTTTTATTCAATTTTCAGAAATTAGTTCACCAAAAATACAAGGAGATTTTCAAAAATTATAACAATAGCACCAAAATGACTATCACATAGAATAATAATTATATATATATATATATATATATATATATATATATAAAAGAATTTTTTCTCAATCCATAAATATTTATTTCATAATTTTTATTATTTTAAAGATTTTTCAACACTCAAAAAATATTTAAAAAATCTCAAAAAATAGGAAATTAAATATTAAATCTATTGGTGGTCGAATGGTAAAAAATGGACACCTAGAACCACCGCACTCACCGAAAGTTAGATTGGGCTTCTATTTGTAACTGCTACACAGTCAACTAGTTTAGCGCCACACGGATCATACAAACATTGATAAGAAGACAAACCCTAGCAGACACGTGGCGACAGGACAAAAAGAAGTTGACACATCATCAATGCATGGATGAATCACATTGCAACACGTAGCTTGACTGCATTGGCCTCACTAATGGATGGTCAACACATGGTAGCGGACTGCCAAAAATGTTCACTCGCCACTGTCGATGAGAGTAGTGCACGCGCCACCTTACAAGCATTGGATACCTTCGAAATTCTTCATACCCCCTATTTTCAACCATCTTGAGTTTATTAGTGCAGTTGTTTTTCACTTTTGAGAATTGGATTTTCATGTTTGACAAACAAACAATCGAACTAAGATTAAGAAAAAAAAATGAAAACAAATTCATCTTTAAATTTCCAGAATTTGATTTTCAAATCCTCAACTTTGAAGTCCCATAACTCTTTCAATTTTTAACAAAAGTTTGTGTTCTTTATATCAATTTAAAGCTCCCATGATGAACTTTCACTGGACACTAAAATCATTCCATTTCGTTAAGTATACAGAGAGTTATAAAGCATGAAAAAATCCATATAACCATGTTCAAAAAAGTTTAAAATTATGCCAAAAACATATATAATATTTGTTTTTGATCTCTCATACACATAGAACACATCATGTATGTAAGAAACAAGCAATTAAAGCTCTGATACCAATGATAAAAAACGAATATGTTTTTTAACCATGATTTTTTGCAATTAATTCAATCCCAAAGATCATATAATCATGCTTGAATCACTGCTATATGATTAAATTGAGTTTAAATGTTACCTCCTTTAATTCAGAATACAACAATTATGATGATTGTGCTTTAGAAACCTCCACGCCAAATTACAAACAATAGCACGAACACAACACGAACTTTGATTGATACAAATAGTCATATTGGAACCACAATAACCGGGAACCAACTCAAGTTTACAGTACAAGAACCTCTAATTATTAGAGAATTATTTTAACCTACTTTTTTTTTTTCCTGTTTTTGACTCACATATACAGAGAACTTTTTGGTGGTTGAGAGATAAGGAGATAAAGAGAGTCTCGTTCTTCTTATCTACAGAGAACATATCATGTTTCTGAAGATAATTCTCACAATTATCTCTTTTAATTATCTCTCAAATAATTATTTAATTATCCTTTTTACTTATCTCTCAGATAATTATTTATATTATCTTTTAATTAAATATCAAATAATTACTTAAATTATTTGAATATTTATCTTAATTATTTAAATTCTACCAATTAATTAATTTGGGTCTCTAATTGGGTTGGGTCAACCCATTATGGGTGCGAGAAAACCAACCCATTTTCCAACAAAAATAGTATAATCATAATAGGTCATTCTTTGATAATCTGAGCATATCAATTTATCCCATGAATTTTAGCCATGTGATTAGAAGATTTAAATCCTAACTTGTAAGTGAGAGATTAATGTGATATTCAATTCTACTTGTTAACTAAAATCAAGTGTTAATTGAGTTTAATGTTAAGTAAAGTAAAAAGGGAGTTACCGACAGTCATGGTGCTCAGTTCAATGTCAGCAATAGAGATTGTGTGGTGCTAGTTACTTAGTTTTAAGCCAAACAAGATTAATGGTTAACAACACAATAACATGTTAGTATTGGGCTTTAATAGCCAATAGAAACATATTCACGATAATAGGAACAATATCAATATCTTAACAACGCAGCACGTATTGGCACATACTCATAATTAATAGACAAATTGAATTGAAGGAAATCCACATACTTTCTTATTGATAGAAATAATCATTACATCAAAGAAGCCTTAGTGCAACCTGTTATATATAGGAGGAGAATCTACAATGGACACAGAAACACCAACGATGTTTGGATCGCCGGCGAAAACACAAATAAATTATGAAATTTCAAGTTTATACAATTATAAATAATAATAAAAAGAGATAGGCAACACATAGTAAGTTATAATTTTTTTTTTACTGTATTATTTACTTTAAATTATGATTCTGTATGTTCTTATGTTAAATTATGTTTATTTTGATTCTCTACTTATAATTATTTTGTATATTATAACTCTATATTTTCACTATTTTATTATCCTTTTTGTTATATATATTACACACTAGATTTTTTTATAACGTGCTTCATATGTTAATCTCCATTACGACTCGTTAAAATTTGTTAGAAATATAAATATTTATTCTAAACTTTTACTTTTTACTTATTAAAGTTTTAATAACCAGTGTTTCGTTACTTAAATATAAAATGATATAAAACTTTTTAAATAAATAAATGAGACTGAAATCTTATTGGTCAACTTTTAAAATTATCATTGAATAATATTTATATAACTTGATTATTAAATTAACTTTAGTTGTTGGATCCAAGTTAAGTTAAATTTTAATATGAAAAACATAAATTCAATGAAAATATAATTATACACAATAAATATTATTTAAATTGTATAATTGTGCATGTTTAATACAATTAGAATGATGGCACAAAATAATTATAAATTCTATATAAATATATGAATGTATTTTTGAAGGCAATACATACATAATATTGAAATAAGACTCAAGCATATCTAAAAAAAATCATTTATTACAATTTTAAATGATATTCTTATATTCAACAATATATTAGAAAAAAAGAAAGTAAATGAATTGATAGATATATTTTATTATAATTTTCTAATTTATTTATTATCGTCATATTAACTAATTATTAATTATGGGTTGATTTTTATGTTGATATTTGATACATCTATTGTTTTCTTATAATTTCAATGTAAGTTGTATGTTTTTATTAATTCTCATAACTTTGATTTTTTTGACACATTATAACTTAATTTTTGCTCCTCCAAAAAATCAATAATAATCTTTCTAGCGTGCTTTTATAAATTTAATGTCAATGTTAATTGTATGCAATTGATTTATCATGTGATATCATATTATATAATGTGATATCATTTTATATCATAAGCCAAAAAAAAATCTATTTAATTATTATATCACATGAAATACTTGTGAATAATTTAAATTTGATGTTATAAATAATAAAAGTGATATATAGTCACTAAATTAAAAATTTTGTAATTTTGATTTCCTATTTAATTAATTTTTAAAAATGATTAATTAATCTTTTTCGTAATGAAAATTTTAAGTAAATTTAAATGTTTATAAAATCACAAACAAATTAATTTTTTTAGAAGAATATACCATTATAAATAGAAATTTGATATTTAATAATAAAATTTTGCTAATTGCTGTTAAATGAACTCTCAATTAATGCATATTATTTTTCTATTATTGGATACTTGAAATTCTAATTTAATATTCTAATATATAATAATTATTTTATTTTTTCATTATTCTAATTGAATTTATCATTCATTATTTAAATTAAATAAATTAGATAATTATATTGTTTAATTAATAAATAATCATATTCCCCATCATAAATTTACAATTAGAAAGAACTTAGTGAGGGGTTTTTATATAAATGTGCTTATTCTCCCCTTCCATACATTCATATATAGTATAAATTATTTTATTCTTTCCTTATTCTAATTAAATTTTTACAATTAGAAAGAATTTCGTAAAGGGTTTTTATATAAATATGTTTATCCTTCCACTTCCATACATTTATATATAGTATAGATTATTTTATTATTTTCTTATTTTCTTATTTTAATTGAATTCATCTTTTTTTATTTAAATTAAATATAATTATATATTAAATATAATTAACTATATATTAAATAATAATTATTTTTTTCCTTATTCTAATTGAATTCAGACTCTTATGTAAATGTGCCTATCCCCTCTTCCGTATATTTATATATAATATAGATTATTTCCTTTCATAGAACCAAATAAATATTTATATATACTAATCACTATTATATATGTACCAAATAATAAAATAATAAAATAATAATTATTTTATTCTCCCCTTATTCTAATTAAAGTTATTTTTTATTTAAATTAAATTAGATAATTAAATTATTAAATTATAATAACTGTATAATTATAAATTTGTAATATAATTATTATATATTAAATAATAATTATTTTATTTTTTATTCTAATTGAATTCACCTTTCTTTATTTAAATTAATTATAATTAGATATTAAATATAATTAATTATGTATTAAATAATAATTATTTTATTATTTACTTATTCTAATTGAATTCGTCATTTCTTATATAAATTAAATATAATTAGATAATTATATTATTTAATTAATAAATAACCATATTGCTCATCATAAATAGACAATTAAAAAGAACTTAGTCATGAGTTTTTACGTAAATGTGTTTTCCCCCCTTCCGTATATATATATATATATGTGTGTGTGGGAAACATCAACTTAATTATTTGGTTGTTAAAAGAAAATTAGTACTTATTAACATTGGTCCAAAAGTGACAATTGGGCTCAATTTTTTGTTGGGTTTGGATTTGAAGCAAATCTATGTAAATAAATCCAGATGTATAGCATTGGGCCCATAAGCACATAGTGAGCTCATTTGTTATGTATTTCACTATATTAGACTAGGATTTTGTATTTTTATTGGAAATTATTGAAGTATCCATATAAGTACTCTATAAATAGCATTGTAAAAACTTTGTATTTTTTATCACTACATCAATAAAAAGCCAATATTGCTATAGGTTTGTGTGATCACCCTTTATTTGAATTGATGGTTATTTGCAGTCTAGATATTCACCCCTTGATTGGTAGCTCCTTGTAGCTTATATATCATATCACTGAGCCAAAGTTGATAGTGCTAATCTCCTATATATCATAAAACACGATCCAACTTTTAAGCCACAATGGTTTTAGGGCATGGGTAAGCCTAAAGCCATCAAAAACCAGTATAACCTATACCTACTATCAATTCCAATATGGTATCATGCATAAACCATTCAGACAATCACAAATATAACATGTCAATCATCACTTTCTAATATTAGAACCTACTTAGCATTTGTACTTTATACACTATGATTCCATCTATATAATTCATAACAATCATCAACAATGTTTATCAATTAACTTATACATATTCCTTATCACTACATTGCTATCTATTTTAATAAGTTATTAATCATCATTATATTCATTACATTTCACTTTAACTACTAAAGATCAATCCTTTCATATAAACCATCACTCTTTATACACAAGTGAAAGTCCAATAATACCTTATACACAATAAGAATACTATTTGCGTATCCATAACTTTCAATTACTATGGAGCATCTAAGAATTAAAAGAATTAACATAAACATTATCATATACAAAATTAAAATATTAACTTATACATTATGACTTCTTGAAGGAGAAAGATAATCAAGAAACTCCTGCAAGGCAAACCAATCCCTACATTTTATATTCTTCAATCAAAACTTGAAATCTGCAGATGATGTGGTGACTCATCAACTCAATAAGTATGAAGTGCAATTATGTTAAGAGTACACACACACATATGTGTGTGTGTGTATTGCCTCCATTGACAAATTATTTTGAATCCGCCTCTGCTTATTTAGATTAATAATTGAATTAGTATAATATGAAGAAGGATAAAATACTGTATTCTATCCATAAGTTTTTATAAAATTAATAATGTTGTCCTTGTGTTTTAAAAACTAATTCTTTAGTTCCTTACGTTTCATTTTATTAAATAAATTGGTCATTTCGTCCTTCTTTCTTTTTTTTTTTTTTTTTTTTTTTTTTTTTTTTTTTTTTTACATTTTTCAGTTAAGAAATTTAAAAAAAAAAAAACAAAATTTACATACCAAAATACCCTCCACCTACCATCACATTCTCTTCCTTTCAATACTACAACTCTCTTCAGTACTATAACTCTCTTCCTTCTATCAAACAAACAACCACCTCTATTGCTGCAACCAACCCAGGCTTTTGCCATGCTGTCTCTTAAAATCCTTTATATTTTTTAGGCAAGATATTTTTAACTTTTTTGGATTATTATAATTTTGTGTAAAATCTATAACCTTTCCATGATTAATTATTATTAAATACAAAAATTTTACTCGATAATTCAATAATTTCATCAAGTTTGCTTGCAATATTCTCCATCTTCTCACTGTAAATTTACAACATTATACACTAGTTAATGGCAGGCCTAAATTCAATTTCTTCTTTTCTTTTCTTCTTAATTTGTCTTCTTATTAAATGGACGCTTTGACTTCACATCAATCTTTCTAAGAACAAACAAAACCAAGCTAAATTAAGATTTTATAATGATAGACAATAGCCTACATGTGGCCATCTCCATCACTTGCTATTGCCACTTCACTCAAGCATTCATGGCAAAAGAAGTTTTCTCTTAATTGAACTGCATTTTTAGTGTTATTATTGTTTGATTATTGCAAGGTGAAGAAAATTTAGAAAAAAGAATTTGATTGAAATTAAAGTTGTTTTCTTTACTTGTGAGGAATTTTTAATTGTTTAGTGTTTAAATGCCTTAGCTGTGGTTACTCTTAGAAATCAAAAATAATTTAGGATTTTAGGTTTTTAAGTGGGTTTAGATGATGAGTTTAGCAATTTATTGTAATGCATGTAAAATAATTCATACTAGAAAAGGCTCACCCATGCATTGCTACGGGCAAAGCTTTAGTTGGAAATGCCCAAGTGTATTTAAATAGTTGACATTCATGGATGAAAATTATCAAAGATTAAAAGAATGAGATTAAATAATTATTTAAGAAATAAAAAGGTTATTTTCATTTCCATATTTCGACAATAACACTTGGCTTTGGACTTTGATTTTGCTAATAATCCATTTATTAGATCACTATTGTTGACTCCACCACCACCTAATATTTGAAATTTGAATTAGCAATTTCCAGGGTATTCAAGTATGATTGAAGTGAAATATTAAAATATCAGAACGATCAAGCATTCTAAACATATTATAGTACTATTGTATTAATATAACACGTTATATTAATCAAACAACCAAATAGAAATTACATTATTCATAAAACACAGCAAGAAAATATCCTTTAGCAAATTAGCAGGTTCCTTCGGCGCATGAATACCTATGATAGTATTTGTTAAAATTAGAAAAAAAATAAGTAGACAATTATTCATACAATAAAATAATTTTTAAAATTAGAAAAAAAAATAAGTAGACAATTATTCATACAACAAAAAAATAAGTGGACAATTATTCATACAACAAAATAATTTTTTTCTTACCTTTTTTGGAAGTCATGTTTTATTCTTCCTGCAATACAAAAAAGAGGATAAATAAATTTATAATTAAAAATTCTCATATATCTAATATCCAATCAATAGTCTTTAAAATTACAATTTACAACCTGGCACAACTTTTCTTCATTGGAGATTCATTGGGAAATAGTTCAACTTGAAGTTCATAAGTTGAGACTACCATTAACAGAAGTTCAATTGTAGATGATGAGCCCAAAACATTAGTCATATCACTTTGAATAAAAGAGACAAAGTCGAGAGATCTTTTCACAGCTTTATTCACATTTGTTGCAGGCAATGTACATAGCAATGTAGAAGTTGAGAAATGAGATTTTGCACTTAAGATAGATGCCAAATTATAAGGTCCCTCAATTTCAAAAATATGCATGACTTTATGAGAAGGTTTAGAAGTATCTTCAATTTTATCACTAAGCACAACTTGAAAGATTTGTTTCAGGCTAAAAATTCTACTGATCATAGGAAGCAGTGTGAATCTATCTCTAAAACCTTGTGCCAAGTGGCCCGCTAGCAAGCCAATCAAATCAACAACATTATGACCAAATATAACAAATATTGTTGATCTAATGTTGTCCTCAATAATAGCATGCAACTTGTACCTAAAAATATCCATAACATGAAAGTTAGTTAAATCACAATTCTAGTTGAATATATAAGTAATGGAACCAAAAAAATACCAATAAATTGGAGGTTCTTTTAAAATTCCGCAAGTACTACACCAAATTTGTTCATTGTAATTTTGAACACTATACTTGCACTGAGGGCACGCTTTATACCACCAACTGCAGGAAGGATCAACATCTTTGATGGTTGCTTTGCATGTAAATTTTATGCCCTATTTAAAAAAATAATCGAGAAACATAATTAAATTCCTTCAACTTAAATGACATGTAACTTTTCACGATAAAATTAAGTCAATAAAATGAAAATACTTATCAGTATGAATGTCAAGCGCGAGCAAATCCCCTACTATCTTTCTATTCATAGTTTTTTCCGACTCAACATTTTGCACAAATGAATTTTCTACTTGGAGTTTATCAATATTTTTGTCTGACTGAGAAAGCCTGTAACAACAAAATGTTAAAGATTGCAAGAGGAGGAAAAAATAATTATGACCTATGCTTCATGTCTTGAACTTCAAGAATGTCCAAATTAACTAAAATTTTTGTTGTTGAAGTGTTGTTAACTTTTACTTTATTTATAAGAAAGAATAAAAAAGAATAGTTAATATATACGACCATTCAAAATTATTTAAATAATAGAAATAATATAAATAAAACTCATTTTTACCATTGAATTTTTAATAGTCATCGATAGGAAAGCAACAATAACAACACCATTTTCTTCTTGTGCAAATATATAAATTTCTAGAAATTCAACAGCAACTTTGTCCCAAAGAGTAATGTCTAGCTTATGTTCCCTGAATACAATTCATACATTCATGTAAAAGAAAATGTAAGTAACAACATAGATATTTAACACATTAGCAAAATTAAAAAAAAAAAAAAGTTGTACTCAGAATCTTTAATCTTGACACACCTCTTTATGCAATTCTACCAACTAGGTTCAACTCTTCAATATCTCCAATCAAAATAATTTGTCCCAAAACATCTAAAAAAACAATTACGATTAGTTCAAATATATTATCTACCCTGATCATATTAGAAGATTACATAGTACTTATCAAGCGTGTTTTTTCTCCAATTTTGAATTTCACATTCTCGAAGTTCAAAACTCAAATCGATCAAATGGTATAGTGCCATCATCTTCATCCAATGCTTTAATAAATACATTATTCTACAATTTGATATGGAACAGATGAGAACTGACTTTATAACTCATTTGTGTAGGAAGAATCAAAAAACTAGAGATATGATAAATCTTTCCTCTAATCAACCAGGGTTGAAAATGATCTATACAAAATTTTGGGATTACACCCTGCATCATATCACCCTTAAAAAAAAAACAACAATATTATCAATACTTATAAATACAAATTTAAAATTAAAATGTAAAATTAAATAAGAAATCACACAATTATACAACAATACCTTTTCATCAATCATTAAGAACTCAAAGTTATAAATGTCATTGGGATTATTGATGGTCACAAACACCCATATCCTTGCAACATGTACTTTAATGCGAATGTTTTTACTTTCCTTGTCAATTTGAGCCAACAATGTATGTGACATTTCTAGAATATGTTAAAAGATCAAAACAATGACAATAAAAAATAGCAACAAATCAAAAAGGAGTTAAAAATAAAAAAAAAATAGAATAAAATTTTATGCACCAAAAAGAATTTACTATACTAACTCATTAGACAACTGCAGATAAATCATTAAATATCTCTCGATAAACAACTATTTTTGTATGAGCTAAATATTTATCACTATCATCTTTTTCTTTTTTGTTTATTAATACTCATAAACCCTTTCGGGAAGTAGCTATAGAGAATGCAACATGACCATGAGAAAACACCTGATCATTCAAAGATAAACCAACTTGTTTTAAGGTTTGGCCTTGAATTTTGTTTATTGTCATATAATAACAAATTCTTAATGGGAATTGTCATCTTTTTAAAACAAAAGGGAATTTACTTTCACTATACGAAAGAATAATTCGAGGTATATGTACCTTTTCCCTTGCATGTGATCCACTTATAATAATAGCTTCAATAACTCTTATTCATAGATTACTAATAATTAATCTTGTGTCATTACATAGGCCAATACTGAGATTGATATTTTGAAGGAGCATGACTAAAATATTTTTTTTTAAATTTTAAGTCATGCCGAGGAAATTCATTGAAATTTAAAGTATTCGAAAACTCTACAGGATAAAAATTTCTAATTCATCATAACCATTGGAACTTTTGCATATTGAATCAAAACTATAATAAATTTTCTCTTCTTCAGATAATAAATCAACAATTTTTTCATTAATAATATCAACAATTTCATTTTTAGCAGTTATAATTGCTCTATTCTTTATGTACGAATGATCAATATATTTATCTAAAAAATCAGGATAAGTTTCTCTTATTAGTGCTTTTATTGGATCATCACATTCTCTAATTAAAATGTCATCAGGAATCTTTACCCAATTGTTTTCTTCATCAAATTTATCCTTTTTTTTTTTTTTTTTGGTAGGAGTTGTACCATCACCAATAGATAAAACCTATCCAGAAAAATCAATTAAGTAATTATTTCCATTAGCTTGATCAACAGTTAACTCAAGCCGCATATTAATTGTTAATTTATAAACTTTAAAGAATTTTCATAAATAAGATCATGTTATTAAAGTATTCATGATATCCTCTTTTATGTCATTAATAACCATAGGCAAAATTTGTCTAAAATCACCTCTAAGCAATATAGTTTTCCCTCCAAAAGGATTATCTATTTTTTTCATCTTCTAGATCACATAAAATATCTCTAAATGATCCATCAAAAGCATCAAAACATTGTATGAGACTCATAAGAGCTTCATTCTAAATTACTAAACATGTTTCTTTTATTAATTTTGCTAATTAAGATCCTTTTTTAATATCACATATTGAGACTTCATCTAAATGAATTGGTATTTCAAATCTAGAATGAGTGATTCTACCACCAGATAACAATAATTTAGAAATACCAGATAATACTACAACCAATATAATTTTTCCTTCTGATCTTAGTCTCTATATAATAATTTCATATAAATATGTTTTGCTTATGCCACCATAACCATAAATAAAAAACAATCATCCTTTATTAAGTCTGACGACATTAATAACATCATTGTATATTATCTGTTGTTCAGAATTTAATGTCAATATCAATGAATCATGTTTACATTTTAATTGACAGACATCATAATTTAATTCTTTAAATAAAAGTCTATTATTAATATCAAGAATTAATGATTTATTAGGGAGAGTCAAATTATGATCACTTAGAGAGTTAGAATTGTTTCTTCCATCACATTGATCCATTCCGTATCATTTTCCAATAAACCATAAGCATTATAGGCAGATTGAAAAGTTGGATCAATAACACTGTCAACTATTCTAATATCAATAAAATTTGAAGGTCCCTTTACAATATTTAAAAGCATCCTTAAATAATATAATTCACCAAAGCTTGGATGAACATACATAATTCTACCAATAGAATGTCCTTTTTTCCGCTTGGTCCATATTCTTTCTTTATGCTACCATGCCCACTTTGTTGGGAATTCGACATATGTGAGAGTTCTAACATCTTTAAGCAATTTATTGGCATTCATCCACTCAGTAAACATGGTACAACCTAATAATGGATTATTTGTGATAGAATTCAAATTATTTGAAGGGCGAAATAAAATTGTATTCATGTCTTGAAATGTATTTGCAATTTTTCCACAGATGGTTCTTTATAATGTATATGAAATTCATATAACTTCCAAGCAGCTTTGAAGGAATAAGAAAACGACAATAAAAAAAAAGTCTTCACCTCATCATTAACAGCTCCTTCACCGAACTGAATTTCATTTACATCTTTTCCAAAATTCTTAATAAATGCATCAATTTTGTCACAACCTTTAGTAACATATTTGTATAAGTATTTAACCATTGTTGACTGGCAAGAAAACTCAACACAAATGTGTGCTTCATATATGGAACAACAAATCTATTATCTACTTTTTCTCCATTTTTAACAACGAAATTCCCACCATTCGCATGTTTGTACATGGCAAAACCATTTGAATTAATAATTTTTTTTGTCATGATATTTTTTAAGGAAAATTTTTGAGCTGTTATTATTCTTCATACATGAAGAATTTGGATTGATAGGCCTGTATGGTCCATGGACCATAAATCTAAAGACTATTTCATATGCTTTAGGTTCAATCTCCTTACACGGCAACTCAGCAGATATCATTGAGTTAATATCAGAAGGTGTAATTGGTTTATAACTGTTATCCAACCAAGCCAAATAATGAACATGTGGCAAGCCTCTTTTTTGGAACTCAATCATATATAATAATGCTATAGTTTTTCCAAAGTGTTCATGCTTCTTGATATCTTCAATCAGTCAATTAAGCTTCATTTTGAAAACACGACTAACAACATCAGGTCTATCCTCAAGTCTTTGACCGCGGATGTAATCTAGCATTTTTTGGATTTTTGGCCATAGTGGGTTATAGGTGAAAGTTATAAAAAGATCTGGGTGCTCATAAAATTTGCAAATAGCCATAGCATCATGATAATATTCTGCCATATATCTAGTACTACCAGTATAGCTAGAAGGCAACATCACAACTGATTTTCCAACATCAATGGTGTTTGTAGCCCCTTGTTGAATAGCATTTCTAATTCCATATAAAGTTTAGATCTTAATTCTTTTTTATTTCTAAGAATATAATCCAATCTTTCTTTATTGACACAGAAAAATGCATCAACGACATATTGCTAGAATAAACGACCACCTCTAATAAGGTTATCCCTTCATTTAAGTGTGCTGCAGTTTGTATGCATAATATTCCCGCATTACCACACATTTTCTAGAAAAGTAGCACTGTGGTTAGTAATTGCATATTCAATATCTATTGTATATCCATCTTTACTAAAAGGAAATAATATTGGATATTGCATTGCCATCAAGCTCGGATGCAAAGCAATAATTCATTTCAGTGTTCCACATTTATGTTCAATGATGATATCACGTTCTTTATCATATGAGCCAAAATCCTCCACTATCAAATCGGCTATTTATGAACATGATGGAGGAATGTACTGTAAATTATCTGTATTTCTTCTTCCTAATAGTCACAACCTAATTGGCATAACATCATCATCTTGGAATCTATACCTAACCATTTTAAATGATTTTGCAACTTGATTGTACTCATCAAACATGTAAACTAGCCAGGCAACTATTATTTCATTTATGCTTCTACGGGAATCATCATCTAAAAATGAAGAAATCCTATTCTATACTTCATTTTTAGTATCATAAATATAGAGCTGTGCAAACTTTGGCCTCTCATTATCAGGAGGAAGCAAAGAACCCATCAAATGATGATTTTGTTCACAAATCCTAAATACAAAAAAGCCAGGTCTTTTATTGATTTCATGATCTATTTTTTCGCCTATAGATGAAAAGGCAAACATATAATTATAAAGTCTTATTGAATTCCTAAATATTGTAGCAATAGGACCTCCACTGTAACTAAAAGAGCATTAAGAAAAGCAGGTGTCTTTTGCAAAAGAGGTAACTTAATCATGCCACCTTGACAACAAAGAGTGTAAACATTACAAGCACTCCCTAATCTATACTTAGTGCGCTTAGCAGTCCAATGCAATTCTCCACAATAAGGACATTCATTGGTTGACATTCCCAAATCTGATTTTTGAAGATAAGTAGCTAGAAGAAAAAAAATATAGCCGCATAAGAAAATTAGACAAATTATAATATGTATGTATGTATAAATCATATGATAAATAAAAGATATAAAGATATATACTCCTTTGACTATTTGGAGCCATGGATGACTTTTTCTAGGGAAATAGTGTGAGAAGTTAAAGCATAACTAGAAGATAAAAGACATCTTCTTTTATTAGATAGTTGTTAAGCATATGAATTTGAAAATTGATATGTTATTTTAGAAGAATACCTAATATAAATACCCTAATCTAGGAATGAAAAGATAATAACTACAAATATATAAATAAGAATCACCTCTACAATAGAGTGTGTCTACAACGACAACATCAATTAAATTTGCATCATCATTTAAACGCGCAGACACTCCATCACAGCAAGATGCATAGGTATATTCAATAGCATTGGCACTCATTTCTTTGGAAGCATGTAGACAATAGAGGTTGGGATCTAACAGGTAGGATTTTTGTTTTTTTTTTTTAATTACTCTTTCTAACAACAGTTGGAAACGTGTAACAAATTGAAAAATATGATATCTAATCTATCACCAGCAGTTTGAATCTCAACATCAAATAAGTTAGCAGCACTTAAAATGTCAAGATCCAAAGGATCCATACCTGAATTTATTTAGAGCAAAACAATAAAGACCATATAAAATAAGGGAAAAGAAAAGCAAAATGCAATGAGCAAAGCCACACACCTTTATATTATGTAGGATCACTAAAAATAAAGGTTTAGTTTGCACATCAATAAATAGTAGGCGACCTACATAGAAGGAACCAAAATATAAGCCATGATTGGGAAACAAACAGTGAATGATACGTGTAAAAGAAAACAAATTAAAAAATAAACACTTTTAAGGTACTTTGATAGGCATATTATAAAAACATAGTAAATCATTAAAAAACATTATAATGATATAAAATAAGAATACAAAGACCAAGATTATATGATTTTTTTTTTTGTAAAATAAATATAAAGAAACATGTACTGACTACATGTTTTAAGCAAATTATTAATAACTCATATTGAAAAAGGCACAATTAACCCCAACATTGATCTAAGCTAATTTGCCTGTCTCAATTTTTTCCCTTGCAAAATATTATCAATCATGGAAAAATAAAAAAAAATCAGATTAACATATATATGAAAGGACAGAGTCTAATTGCTAATAATCCTTCAAAGCACCATAAAATATACCTTAATCATAGTAGAAAAAATAATAAGAGCAATGCATTCAGCTTTATATAAAAATTTAAATAACTTAGCTCATTAAATCAAAGGTTACATAAATCCCAACTCGAATAAAAGAGTGACAAAAATTAATAAATTCAACATTCATTATCAATGGATGATTTAACAAATAGTTAATTGCCAAAGTTAACTATACACCTTACTACACAAATTAATTAAACTTGTTTTCTTGAATAACCCAATAAAAAAAATCAATTTTAAATATGCAAGGAGGCGATCAAAATTTTATTTATCCAAAATAATGATTATATTTGCTAATGATTTTACATTGCTAAAATATTCAGGAAAACATGACAAATATAACATTGATTTTAACAAAGAACTTAACCAAATATTTAGTACATTCAAGTAATTCATGACAAAAAATATATTAAATTAATAATGAGTTATAATTTGGTTTTCTCATCTTAATGAATTTAAGCATTATTTTTTGCTTGAATGACTCATAAATATACATAATTCTTAATCTAAACTTGAAATCGCATATAGATTTTCTTAGCTAGTTTACATTTTTTTTCTTGGCATTCAAAAAAAAAAATTAGGTAATTGATATCCTTAGCTAGTTTGTATTATTTTTTTTGGCATCCAGAAAGAAATTTATGTAGGAAATTTATTTCCAAGTTATGTACATGTGAGCTAGTGCAATGTGATTGCATAGGCTTTTTAGAAGAAAACCTTTTATTTTACTGAGCTTCCCATTAAATCATGAAAATTCCAGCCTAATTACTTAGAAACTAACTTTTTTTTTTTTTAACTTCTTAGCTAGTTTATATTATTTTTTTGGCCCTCTGAAAAAAAAAATTAAGCAATGAATCTTCTTAGCTAATTTATTATATTTTTTTTATCAAAAAGAAATTTTAGCAGAAAATTCATTTTCAATTTATACACATGCAAATAGTTGCAATGTGATTGCACAAACTTTAAAAAAAAAATTATTTTAGTGAGCTTCCAATTAAATCATGAAAATTTTAGGCTTAATTACTTAGAAGGCAACATTTTTTTTTAACTTCTAGGCTAATTTACATTATTTTTTTGGCATTAAAAAAAAAAAAAAAAACCTAAATAATAGATGATCTTAGCTAATTTGTATCATTTTTTTGGCATACAAAAAGAAATTTAAGGAGGAAATTCATTGTCAAATTGTATACATGGGAATTGCAGCAATATAATTGCACAAACTTTTTTTTAAGAAACATTTTTTTTTACCAAGTTTCCCATCAAACCTTAAAAATCTAGGTTTAATTATTTAGAAACTAACATTTTTAACCTCTAAATAATTTAAATGAGAACAACAAAATCTTAATTAATTCAAATATATGATGGAATGTACTAACAATCCAAACAAAGTTTTGCGGATATAGATAATGAGCCAATAAATCCAATGGCTAAGAAATAGGAAAAAAATTAACAGCCTGCAAAAAAGAAAATAAAGACCAAAACAACATCTTAGATAAAAAATCAAATAACTAAAAATAATTACAAAACCATCACTATTCTGAAAACCAAATAAAAGGGATAATATTTCATTTATTGTGCCTAAAAAACAAAAGATAAATACATAAAAAAGAAAGCTACCCAATCCAATATCAATAATACACTTAGTAAACAAAAAGGCATCCATATAGAGATGCAGCAACAGCAGAAGATAAACAGAAAAAAAAAAATTACAAAAGATGATTAACAACCTCAAAAAATGAATTGATCTTCCTCCAAACCCGAGTCACTTTTTCACACCTCCTTGTGAGTGTGAAGAACTGGGTAGCAAGCTTTTGGTAAGCATCCTGTAGAGCACTATGGTCCAGATCATGTAAAGCATTACAGTTCAGTTTTACCAAAACCATCTCTCTATGATTATAATCCAAAATTTTCAAATCATAGATTACATTTCCAAATCATAGATTACCCTCAGGTGATCAATGGCACTAATCACAACATTATTTTTTGCATCTTCAATAGACTCATTATTGACACCAACCATGCATGCAACTTGCTTAACCCTGGAGGGGTCCATGCGAGGATAATAGATATTGTACTATTGGGTGTTACTATCATTATACTGATACTCAAACTTTGCAACAGGTAATCCTAGTTGTTTCAAAATAGACTCAAGTGGAACTTCTAAATCTTAATAAGAACCATTTGTGCATTTAAGGGAAAAAAATATGTACACATTACATCATAAAAAAAAAAAAAAAAAAAAAAAAAAAAAAAAAAAAAAAAACTTCTACTTGTAATGTAGAACCAGTAGTTGAAGAAAGCAAGCCAACAACTCTACCTCAAAGAGCACTTCAAAGCTCAAGGTCAAAGCTAAGCCTAACAAATACACCTACAAAAATAAAAACAACTAAAATTACATATCAGAGAAGGAAAAAAAATTAAGAGAAAAATAGAAGCTAATGATAAGGAAAGAAATTAAGAAGGAACAAATAAACAAGCAAATTCAAAAGCAAGTAAAAAAAGAGAAGAGCAAGGTAATCACAACATATTGAACAGTAAACCTGCATTATAAATGCAAAAAACACACATATTCATGTTAAAATGTTGCCCTAATTATAAAGAATAGAAATATATATATTTTTTCCCTTGGCCTCTTATCAAAAGCAATAGCAATTATTTTTTAAAAAAAAAAAAGAAAAACAAAAAAATCTAATCAGTTTAAAAAATAAAACATAAATAAATAACAGGTAAAAAACATATGATCAAACTAAGAAGTTACTTATAATTCAAAATTAACCAAGATAAATAAAGCAATTTGAAATATCTAATTCATGCATGCCACCATAAAAGGCAAATATATTTTGTAAGAGCATGAGCATAAAATAAAAAAAAAAAACCATAAAAGCGACAAGAAAAGAAAAAACAATTAAAACAAATAGAAATCTTGAACAGAAATAGATTTCATCAATAAAAGAGATAAATCATAATCCATTCCTTCCCATAAAAACATAAAAAGGACATTTTTTTATTGGGCTCGTATTAACAGTATAAACAATTTAAAAAAAAACACAAAAAAAAAAGGCTGAAAGAACAAAAAAAAAAAAAAAAGACATTCAGTAAACTGATAATAAAAATAAAACAAAAAACAACAAAATAAACCATAAACATAAATAGGAAAAATTAATAAAATAAATTATCCCAAAAAAGACCAAACAAACATTGAAAAATATTTTTATTTTTAAATCTATTAAAAACATGTAAGTTAACTAACTACAAAGTGTCATGCAAAGGAAAAATTATACATTAAAAAAAGATATATTAAAAAAATGAAGTTTGGAGCATGTCAAAGGTAAAAAAGGCAAATGCTGGCCTTTAGAGCCCAAAAAACAAAAGCTATTTGAAAAGGGAAAAGCTTTTTTTTATTTTTTTTTTAGAAATAAACATTTTGAATACAAAACAATAGGAAAGACCAAATAAATATAACAGAGAAATATAAATCTCCAAAATGTCAAAATAACTCAGCTAAAATTAAGTAATAATAGAAACTAATAATGAGAACAAGAAATTAGAGAAAGAAATAACCTGAAGAGCAGTCGAGAAGATAGAGAGAAGTGGATAGCATTTAATCCGGGACATGCAAATTTATAACCCAGATTAGATAAGGAAACTCTAGAGCATTACTAGAAATAACCCTAGGGATCAAAGTAAGGGCCCACCTCATTTAATACAGATGTATAATTAAAAAGATATTAAAAGATATCACTGATACATAGAGAAATAGACCCTTATTGTATAGGGTTAAATAAATACCAATCAAATTTAATGTAGTGAATACACAAACATATTACATGGGTAGTTCAATCCACTTACCAATAACCATTTATACAAAGATAAACTACCTATAACATGGGTTAATTAAAGACTAATTATATTTAATGGAGCAAATATTAAAAAGATATTAGAATGATTCTTTAATTTTTGAGTAGCTTCAAGCTAGAAACATCTATCAATTTAAAATTTTACAACAAATAACCACAAAATTAAGAATAAAATAAAATAAATTCTAATCTCCCTAAAAAATGAAAATTCTCTAAAAAAGGAGGAATATAGAGACATAAGCACCCTACTGTAAGGGTTAAACAAAGGCCAATTAAATTCAATGAAAATGATAAAAAAAAAGATATTATAATGGTCTTTTAACCCACTGACCAATAACCATTTATATAGAAATAGACCACCTATAACAAAGGTTAAATAAAGGCCAATCGCATTGAATGAACAGATATTAAAAATATATCAGAATGATTGTTTAACTTCCAAATTAGAATGATTTCACTGTGTATCAAATCTTTGAGTGGCATTGGGCAGCCTCATGCTAGACATGTGTACTAATTTTTTAAATTTAAGTACAAATAATCATAGAATTAAAAAAGAAATTAAAATAATTCTAACCTCTCTAAAAAATTAAAATTCTCTAAAAAAGAAAAGAAATATTATTTTTAAAATCAATTATACATTTTCATTCCATAAAAAAAAAACTAATATAATGCAAAGTAACTATACACATATAAAATAAAAATATCAACCTATTGTACAGTTCTAAAAAATTAGACTTTCAGAAACATATGGCACATTCAGAGAGAGTAGCTTCTAATAAGGGATTGCAAAACCAACAACCAAAGTATTTTATGTCCCAACTCACCATACACATATAACATACGCACAATATAATGTTAGTTTCATTTTTTAAGAAATCAAATATGAAAACATGCATAAAAAACCAACTAAATCTTGGATATATTAAAAAAAATACATAATACTAGAAGAAAAAATAAAACAAATCTCAATCAATAAAAAGTGTAAAATTTATGTAAAAACCAAAAGAGAGAAATATTAAAATAAATTGCAGCAAAGAATTAGGATTTTCAAACCCTATGTGCCATCTTCAATCTAATATAGCCCATCATCACTAGAAGAAATAAACATGCAAAAAACTTCCAAAAACAAAAAAATTAGATTCAAACTCAAATGATATAAACTCAAAATCTAGAAGGAGAAAGAATGAAAGGCATAAGTAAAAGACGACGACATAATGAAGACAGTGAAAGAGAATTAGGTTATTAAAAGTAGACCATTGAAAAGACCTAATTGCCTAGGACAAAACTATGTAATTTCTTAGTAATAAGAGCATTGGCATAGGGTAAAGACGACTAAACAACTCAACTCTAGAAGGTACTGAATTTTTCCTTGTAATTATAATATTATTTCACAAAGGTGAAGCAATTTTTTAATATTTGTAATTTTTTTGTATTTTTTTTGCCTCAAATAATATTTATCTTTTTTAGATATGATGCAATTTTTCACTATAATTTCTCATCATAAATTTGATCGATAATCAATTTAAATTTGTATAAAATTCAAGATGTTTGAATCTAAATGAGTTGAATTTGTTAAAATTAATTTATACGATCACAAATTTTAATAATAAAAGAAATTATAAAAGCTCAACAATTCCACAACTATTTAAAAAAAAAAAAAGAAAATGACAAAATTAAGAAAAAATTCAAGATAAGAAGATCAAATTTTAGGTTGGTAACGAAGAAAAAAATGGAAAATAAAAAAAAAGAAAGAAAACTCACCTTAAGATTTGGAGTAATCCAATACATCACAATTTTATATTTTATTTTGAAATTATTTAAGCATCAACATTCAACAATGAAAGCTAATGTATTGAAATAAGATGAAATTACAAATTATAAAAACAATAGAAAGATGAATATGAGAAAAGCATCAACAACATTTTGAGCAGCCAAAGAGGAAAACATGTCAGCTTAATTAGAAACAATAGAACCACCACCCATTAAATCAGAAAGAGCTCTTATTGTGAGAAAAAGAGTCTACTGCTGGCAACAAATCAAGACAACTACTGCACTTTCCATATCAATTAGAGTTGCATAAAATTCAGAGTTGAGAAAATCTTTATAACCACTATTGTCCATAGAAACATTAGCACTAACCTCTCTTTTCATTCTCACCACCTTTGGTGTTCTTGGTTAGAAAGTTGAATTCACACATCCTAAAAATTTTAAACCCTCTAATAATATCTCAAGACTAAGTTTTAGACATTTGATATTCAAAATTCAAAGTATAGAAAGATTAAAATTTAAGAATTTTTTTTATCATTAAACCTTGAATTAATTAAGAAAAAATAGCCCAATGTACCTCAATTTTTTTGCAATTTCAAAGTAATATTTGTCGACATGAATCCAGAGAGTTCACTACCTAAATACCTGAACAATTTCTTCATATGTTTTAGCAATCAACATTTGTTACTGGTAAAAGGAATCTGAATTGCAAAACAAAAAAAGTAAGCAAATTAATAGCTAAGCAAATGTATTACATTTATAGTAGAATATAAAATAAAAATTGATTTTTCTTGTCGGCGATACAAAATCATGCAAAAATCTATTCATAAAAGCAATAGAACCATTAAAAAAGTAAATCCCAACAGCAATACTAATCCCATATATAAAGTTAAAAGCATAAATCATGAAAATTAAAACTTAAAATCAACTATCAATCCTAAATTGAAAAATGAAATGGGATATTATTAATCTGACATTAACAAATGAACATAGGGGTACACTTTCATCCGTCTCTTGAATCATTGTAGTACATGTCCCATTCCTATGGAGGTAAACATTGTAAACCCATTTATGAAATAAATGTAGAAATACTAACCCTAAGTTACACAGAATTTTTAAACGGTGAAATAAGCCTATCCTTTTTAGACTCTGCAAAGGCTAAATTGATAATGAAAAGTGGATAAATTGCTTGAAAAAAATATTTTGTTTAATCAATGAAGATTATTGAATAAAAAAATAATTTAATATAATTAAAGTTAAAATCAATATAATTTACATACACGTATGAAGACCAAAATTCAAGATGCATAACATGAACTAATATATAATTAGCTTCAAAGTTAAATATTTATTTGTTGTAATGATATTAAAAATCTAAATAATTTCTTTTAAAAAAAAATGAATAGCCTACTACTCGATGAAATGCAATTAATTTAATACCATGGTCAACATCATGTAAAAGTTGCATCAAACTTGAGAAGAAAAATAGATATGATATGGGTGATTATGGACAAACATGTCTTAGCAATATAACTAAAACAAAAGTTCAAGGAAAATCTACTATTTCGACCCATATTTTTAATTCACATGTTCCTTTGTTATTTGCCATGTGATATACAAGTAGAAATTGTTTTATAAGCCTTGAATAAGCAAACATCTTCTAAACAAATCTAATAAGAAAGACAATTTTAAGCATTCCATCACCAGAGAAAAATAAGAATATATTTTGTTTAGAAAATGAAGATTATTGAATAAAAAAATAATTTAATATAATAAAAGTTAAAATCAATAGAATTTACATACACGTATAAAGACCAAAATTGAAGATACATAACATGAATTAATATATAATTAGCTTCAAAGTTAAATATTTATTTGCTATAATGATATTAAAAATTTTAAAAATTTCTTTCTTTTTTTTCCTTGAAAAAAAATGAACAATCTACTACTCAATGAAATGCAATGAAGTTAATACCATGGTCATTATCATGTAAATGTTACATCAAACTTGAGTAGACAAATAAATCTAATACGGATGCTTATGGACAAACATGTCATAGCAATATAACTAAAACAAGAGTTCAAGGAAAATCTATTGTTTCAGCCCATATTTTTAATTTACATGTTCCTTTATTATTTGCCATTTGGTAAATAAGCAAAAATTGTTTTATATGCCTCAAATAAGCAAACAGCTTCTAAATAAATCTAATAAGAAAGACAATTTTAAGCATTCCATCAATAGAAAATGAATAAAATTCACAATACTAAGTAAAATAACTCACCATAGCCCAAGAGAGTCCCTTCCAAGATTGAAAGCACTGATTTCTCACCATATTAACACACCAAAGCCATAGCTGTAATCCTGTTTAGCAAACACTTAATTAGCTAATTTGATCTTGATCATTCATTTTTTTTCCATTAGATTTGGAATTAACAGATCGAATACAAATTAAATTAGCAGAATAATAAAATAGTCAATATTAGATCATTCATTTACTTTATGTGCAGTTTATTTAGTACTACTATTACTATGTATTTCAGAAGAACTCTTCATGCAAATTGGCTTCCTCCATATCATAAATACTACTCAATCGTGTAACCCTGAATAAGTAAAGTTTATTAATTATATAAGAGAAAGAGTCATACTTGGAGCAATTCCAATAAGGAGAATGTACAATGGAAGAGCAACATATTTTGGGAAGTTGAAAAACACGAGAGGAATTGTTTAAACACCTTAACAATGCTATACATCAACACACTATTCCCTAATCATGTTTAGTTATGACAAAGCTAACAAAAACATTGATTCAGAACAACAATCATATGTAGGTTGGTCTATTTTTAGTTCTTAAACTAAGCAAATCTTCAAAGTAAGAGAGAGAGAGAGAGAGAGAGAGAGAGAGAGAGAGAGGTGTTAATTCTCTAACCAAACTTGATAATTTGCAATTCCTTGACTTAGTAGCTGAGCCTTCTTCTTAAGAATCACTAGAAAGAGCTGGCCCTGTGATTATACATTCTAAGAATGTATAAAAAATAGTTCAGTAAAAAACCATCAAGTCCATATTATTCATGGATTTGCAATAATAAGCAGAAATTGTTTTATAACTAGTGAATATGTAAATAGCTTATGAACAAATCTAATAAGAAAGCCAAATTTTAAGAATTCCATAACTAGAAAATGAAGCGAAAACGACATTACTAATTTATCATATATACCCTAAGGGAGTCCCTTCAAAGATTCAAATCTAGATCTCTCACCATATTGCCACACTAAAGCTATAGCTACTATCTTGTTTAGCAAACACTTAATTAGGCAATTTGATCTTAATCATGTGTATACACCTCAATATAAAAATTTATTCTCAAATGATCAAAATCACATACATCTCAAAAAGAAGATATATATTATTTATATATAGTAAAGTTTTATCCAATGGATTATAGATCCCATACCTTGCAATGTTCTTGCTAACTATTATGTGCAATCTAGAACTGCGCTGCCCTAACATCTACTATAGAAAATGAAAGCTCAAAGTAAACATCGTAATTTGAGCATTACCATAATTTGTTGTTTACCACTTGCATTATCATAATTAGCCAAATATTCAAACAACTTGCAACAAATTCCTATATATAAAAAGAAATAAAAGGAAAAGGAAATTGAAGTCACCTGGAAACAAGGTTTGAAAAAATATCAAGATTTTAACTCAAGGGTTTTGTTAAAATTACTTCTTTTTGCACTTGATAGCTCACTCTACAATCTATCTTCTAAATTGCCATTGGGCCCTTGCAAACGATCATCTAGGTTCAGTACCATATCTATGTTGCTCCTAGATAGTAGGAACTTTTAGGATTACATCAAAATTCCTACTATCATACACACCTTTCCACAAGCACAAGCTAATTAATTTACCCATCCTAATTAATTGAAAATGCCTAGAAAAAGAACCAAAAAAAAAAAAAGATTACCAGATTTAAGGTGTCATAAATCCAAATGAAACCTCCTAATAAGGAACCCAAAATTAGTGCCACCACAATTGCAACCATATCTTAGATTTAGCTTCTTTAATTGAACTAAAACCACACCCACTAAAGAAACACACATAATAAGCTTTAAAAAAAACTAATAAAAATAAATTTTAGTTACAGAAGTGATTTGATAACAAATTGAAAAAAAAATTCAAATTTTGCCCCATGCTTTGCCTATTGCCTAGACCCAACATCATTATTCAAAAATAAATTTAATTAAATAACTGATTTTTCATGCTTGAAGGGAGAAAGAGCCTTGTAAGGCTGCATTTGGAAATTGAGAAAAGCAAATAGAAGGAAGAGAGAAGGGTCTAGATCCCAAATGCAAAAATAATATTTGGGAGGCAATATTAGCATTCCCTAAATGGTTTCTAACACTCATCCTCCTTATTTATCATTTAACTTGACTATGATTGGCATCTTAGTGTCTAAAACCCACCTGGCAAGCTTTCTATAGGAACCCATTTCACTTTTCCTTCAATACAAAAAATTCCCCCAAGAATCTTTCTCATAAATCTTGTAGATAAGCTCTAATTTAAAATGAATGACAATTTGTTAACAAAACTTAAGAATAAATGAAAGAGCAAACTTTAGAATAAAAATCAAAACTTTATTCACAAAATCAAATATTTAAAGATAGTTGCATACCTCTGTAAATAGGTACCCAACTTAAAGCTTGGCCATATTTGCATTGCTAGAGACATTGGTCTTATAGGTTTAACAAACATCAATCATACATACCAATTTTTAATCAAATGTTAAAAATAGCTCTACAAAAATACTCAAATATCTCCTAACTATTGAAATTAGATTAAAGCGAAAAATATTTTGTTAATGAACTGATTTTCCAAAATTGACAACATCATTGCCAAAACATTAGCTATAAAGAATAATCACTAGAATTGGCTTCAAAGCCTAAGGTCCATTTCTTAAGCCTCTCTTGTGGGGAGAAACCTACATAATTTATAAAGCATTAAAAATCACAATTATATATACATATTAAAGGAAAAAGAGAGTAGATTTTCCACTGTCCACAAAATCATGGTTTCATACATACAACTAGTCATTATTTCACCAAAAATGAAGACTAATTTTATATTAAATTATATAACATACCCAAGGTTGAGTTAAACTAATTATGGTTTATGCATCAAGGCTAACTTTATATAAGCATCTATTTTACAGTGGGAAATCAATCCAATCATTTAGTATATATTAATTCACTTATATATATATATATATATATATATATATATATATATATATATATATATATATATATATATATATATATATATATATATATATATATATATATATATATATATATATATATATATTATTTAGAATACTTGGTGTAATATATAGTAATGTGGAAGACTTTGACACCGATTTTTATCCATTGTTTACCTTATATTTATTAATGAAAAATTATGATGACTATTTGCTATATGCTAGATAAAAGATGTTCATTTTTAACTACTAAATATAAGGATAATTTAATATTTCTTTTTTGATGAAAATATGTTTTGTATGTTAAAGACAACCATAACGAAATCTCTAACGACTAATTATTAGCAAGCTGCTTTAGATATTGTTAAACAATAATAAAAAATAGAAGGTTTCATTTAGCCAATAATAAAAAATAGAGGATATTATTAACCAACAATCAAAAATCATTTAGCATGTTTCATACAACTTTGATTACTCACAGATAATATGCCAAAAGCACCAGTGGTATAATAATGTCCAATCCAAGTCTATGCTTTTGTTTATCATAGGAAAAATTTACCATCCTATTGATGAAGCAAATAGAATTACAAAAGGTTTCTCAAAAGAAAAATGAACCACCGGTCAAAAGCTTACTAGAAAAGCCTTTTGATTTAAAGACCAACAAGCAAGTATGCACAAAAATGAGCACATTATAGATAATAATTGATTTATATGATCAATTAAACATATTCAAACACCACGAAAAGTAGAATACCTTCTGAGCACGCCTAAAGTATAACCCTTATAGACCATCCTTATGAACAACAATCTATGAATCACAAGTAAATAAATCATTACCCAATAATCCAAATTAACGGAAGAAATAGAATTACATTTCTGAGTTCAAAATTACAACAATTAATTTATTAGAAATTTATAGACCTTTGAACCATTCAAATAACACAGTTACACAAACTAACCTTTTGGGCAACATTGTTATCCATATTAACAAAGCACTGGCTGAAATTCAAAAACCCAAAGAGCAAATCACATAATTGTACAAAGCAAATATGAGCAATGATACAAATAAAAAATAAATAAATAAACACCAAAAGTTATTTTTACTTACATGAATGATGAATAAGCAAGATTGTCTTGTAATGGATTAAGATACATCTACCAAACAAAACCAATAAAAACTTTCAAAAAAAAAAAATGAATAGATCTTCACTTAATTTGAACCAGGAAGAAGAAGAATAGTGATTTGTCTTTGAAAATCTTAAAAAAAGTATTAAATTTGGAAATTAATGAATAAATAGAAGAATAAATACATGAAACATAGCTTTAGAGAGAGAGATTGAGAGGAAAGTAATACATCTCTGCTTTTAGTTTGAGAGGCTAAAAGACTGTATTCACGCCCTGTAATCAAATGCAAGGACTAATTTAATAATAATAATAATAATAATAATAATAATAATAATAATAATTATTATTATTATTATTATTATTATTATTATTATTATTATTATTATTATTATCATCATCATTATTATTATTATTATTAATAAGAGAATTCATCAGAAAGTGAAGATTTCATTATGGAAGAGTGAGAAACTCAACAAAGAAATTAATTACCATAACACACATTAACCAAAACTCAAGAACCCATAATATGAAAGAAAAGGAGAATATCAAGAACCTCAACTATGAATAAAATCCAAAATCAATATGTTTTAGCTAATACTCCATGGTTGACGATCGTCCATTATGGTCCATTCTCTTTTTGTCAATTGAATCACAATCAAATTAATATAAAAATATAATTTTTGAAAACCATGACAATGAAGACAAAGTCTAACAAATTTCAAACAAATCAATTTAAAAGATGGTCAGCCTTAGGTACAATTAACATCTCTAATAAACGAATTCAAAAAGCAACAACATACCTAATAATTAAACCCCATATCTAAAGAAAAATAAGTATAATCACTTAAAAACTTGAACTGAGTCTTATGGCAAGCTTGATGTCCTTGTGAAGTTTCGCTCAAGTACCGGCCCAATCCACTAGAGGGAATCAGGATGTTCATTCGAGTTTAGAGTCACGATGGAACTCTCGGGTTTGGAATAGTTGATTTTGAAAATGATTTTGGGAGTCACCACCCTAATTTATTTTTAAATGGAGAAATTAAGGAAAAATCCAATTGACTCAAATTCATTAATTTTCAATTAATTTATACGTAGATAAAATCACAAGTCTTGAACCAAGTTGAGTTCAGGACTAAGTTTTGATTTTAAATAATCTAAATTTGACTCTTAAGTTTAATTTGACTTTGAAAAATTGATTTCACGAATAATATTTATAAGATGGCAAATAATTAAATATATGAACATGACATAGTATGAATGTATAGTGCATGAGAAATTAATAAAATGTTTAAAGTAAACATCCACAAATTAATGAGAGTGTTCCCTCTAATCCTTATGGATTTAGGAGAACAACATAATCACTCCTTAATTCCAAAAATAAATAAATAATTGATTATAATTGAATTAATAAAATGTTTAAAGTAAACATCCACAAATTAATGAGAGTGTTCCCTTTAATCCTTATGGATTTAGGAGAACAACATAATCACTCCTTAATTCTAAAAATAAATAAATAATTGATTATAATTGAAAGCAAAGGGAAAATAGAATTAATTTTGGGATTGAATTTAAGTTCCAAACGTGTCTACATACCTCATTGAATGTGATAAAAATCCATATAGTTCATTCCACGATTAAGTGGAAGGGTATAGGGGTTGATTTGATTAATTGATTTGATTTGGGTTTAAGAGGAAAAGGTGTGAGGCCTTACCCTAGCACTGGTCCGATCTGCTAAAAGAAATTGAAATGCTTATTTTGAGAAAGAACTCACGAGAAAGCCCTTGGGTTTATCTTTGATAGGTTTAAAAATTATTTCTTAGAGTCACTATGAACCCTCAAATTTGCACCCTTAGGATCTGATCACAGCTTGACACATGCTAAGATTGGTGCACTACACATACGGCGGTCCCACTAGTGTGTTAGCGAGCAGGGGTTAAGGGGGCAACGCCCCGTTGAAAAAATTTCTTAAAACTTTATACCTCCAAATGACCAGCATTTGATCATGAACGCATAGAATCAAACTAGGCTCAAATCAGACCAAAGACGGAGAAGAACAGGCTAAAAGACAAAATGCGGCAACCAGCGGGCCTGCTGCAGCAACTCGCAGCCGGCTGCGGTTACCGCAACTGCCTCTATGGTTACCGTAGAGGCCCCTATGGTAGCCAATTGGCTACCACAGTTAGGTCTGCGTTAACCGCAAAGCACTCTGTGGTTACCACAGTAGACCCTTCAATTACCGCACCGAGCCCAATTTAGAATCATACCCGAAAACTATTAATTTTTAGCTCCAAACTCCTCCTATAAATACCTTGCACCTCATAACAGCTAAAGGCACACAATTACATGCTTTTATACTCTTCCTAAAGCTTTCTAAACCCTATTTCTAAGCCTTCCAATCATCAAAACTCTCTCCCTAAATGTCTAAATCTCTAAAACCCTTTTTCAAAACCTCCTCCATCACATTAAATCTCATTCATAAGTTTCCTAATCATCTCAAAACCCCATTCACAAGCCTCCTAATCACCTCAAATTCTATTCTTAAGCTTCCTAATCAAGAAAAGGTTCAATTCAAGCCCTTTCTTTCAAAGGAAATTCGTAGTTCTCAAGTAAAGGTGTTATCCAAGAGTTCACGCTATTCAAGAGTCCTTCTTCCAAAAGGAGTACTCGTGATATCCCGACGCCAAGGTGGAACTTAGATCCAGCGCCAAGCTCGCTCCCTATCCAAATCCACAATCCTTGTCCAAGCTAAACACTGACCTAGCTCTATTTTTTATAACTATTACCTAAGCTAAACATTGGCCTAGCTTTCATCCTTTACAATTCTTACCTAAACTAAACACTAACCTACCTTTCATCTTTCACCTAAGCTAAACACTAACCTAGCTTTCATCTTTCACAATTCTTACCCAAGCTAAACACTAACCTAGCTTTCATCTTTCACAATTCTTACCTAAGCTAAACACTGATCTAGCTTTACCCTCAACAATCCTTACCAAATCTAAACATTAGCCTAGCTTCACTCTTATCCTTAATCATTACCCAAACTAAATGCTGACTTGGTTTCATCTTTTACATTACTATCCAAACCCATGCTTCTATTTATGCCCATAGTTTAGTTCACCATTATCTAACTATCACTAAACCCATGGTCCACCCAACCTCTAAATCCATAGTACATCCATAACCTAATTGCAAAGCCCATGGTCCCTCCACCCTTAAGCCCATACTAAACCTTCCATAAATTACAAATCCAATTACTTAAGGCTAAACTCTAACCTAGCCTTCCTAGCTAAACTTTAGTTCCTCAAAAACTAAAATTTGACCTAGCTACTCAAAGCTAAAATCTGACCTAGCTACTTAAAAGCTAAAATCCAACCTAGCCACTCAAAAGCTAAAATCTAACCTAACTACTCAAAAACTAAAATCTGACCTAGCTACTCAAAGCTAAAATCTAACATAGCTATTCAAAAGTTAAAATCCAACCTAGCCACTCAAAGCTAAAATCTGACCTAGCCACCTAAAGGTAAAATCTGACTTAGCTTCCCAGCTAAATGCCTACCTAACTAACATCACACACCTATACCCTTCTTTTTTCCATACCCTGCCAACCTAGCCATAAGACACCGTTGTCTATAAGCCCAACATCCTTGGCTTATTATCTTCAAAAACAATCCATTACTCCCAGATTAACAAATGCCTATAAGCCTACCCTAAGCCCAATACCTTTGGCTCAGCACACTACTCTTGGCCCAACATGCTACCTTAAGCCCAATACCCTTGGCCCAATGCAATACCTTAAACCCAATACCTTTAGCCCGAGCACAATACCTTAAGCTTAATACCTTTAGCCCAATACACCATCATAAGTCCAATACCTTTGGTTCAACCTCATACCTTAAGCCTGAGACCTTGACCTGTACAACATTAGGAAATCATTAAAAGCCCAAATGCAATAAGATTACAACATAAATGGGAGACTTTTTCCTCAAAATGTGCATGTCCATCTCATTGCTTCTTTTCCAAGCACTTACCTTATTCTTTGACTTGGTTTTAAAGGTACCAATAGCAAGCTTGACTGACATGGAAGCTCTAACCAACCTACTCAAAAGGCAAGAAGAGAACCTTCAAGCTATTCTTATCTCTACCCTAAACGCTTAACGAGCCAATTTCAATAAGGCTTTAGCTAGCCAACAATCCAATTTTAATAATGCCCTAATCCATCTTACTTCTGCTTTCACTAATGCTTTGAGTTTTTGATGCCAACTTATCATCAATGAAGTGAGAGGAATGTTGAACCAAGCTAAGCCCATCAATGTTGCACCTACCATTGACATGACCCATAATTTTATAGTCTCAATCTCAAACACTAATGTCATTTTAGCCTCAGCCATGCCGTCAGTCTTAGATACTAACCTTCCCTCTTCTTTGAATCCTTTTCAAAGCAAGGAAAACCCCACCTCTTCTGCTATCAAAAGACCTTTAAACCTTAACATTGATGTACTAGAGCAAACCCTCATAAAGGAAAAAGGGTGCAAGAAGAGCAATACCTCCACTCCCCTTGCCTCTACTAAATGGAAGGATATGGACACCTACACTCCTCTTGTTGATGTCGAGCAAGAGAGTATAGAGGTAGTTAGCATAACTAGTAGGCGACCCTTAAAATCTCAACAAAGGGCTTTCACAGATTTGGGAGTTCCATTAACAGTAGTTTATAAGAAGGCTTTGAAAGCAAAAATGGTAAAACTCCTGGAACCAAGAGTCCCTCCTAATCCCTTACCAAAAAGGTACCACCCCAATGAATATTGTAAATATCATCAAGGAGCGGGGCACCAAACCAATACATGTAAAGCTGTGAAACATAAAATCCAGGATCTAATTGATAGTGGAGATATCATCCCCCTAAAGCAAGACCCAAGACCTTAATTCAACCCTGAGTAGCATAACATGGAGGAGTTCAAGCCTAGCTAATCTGACCCGTCTGAAGTTGAATTCCAAATCTAAGTCTGAGTCTGAGCCTAAGCCTAAAAGTTTGAGTCTAAGTCTGAGTTTAAGTCTGTCATTTCATTTTATTTTATCAACCATATCAGTCCCTTTTTTTTTGTTATGTTATAATAAAGTTTCCTTTATAGTAATACATCTATGTTTTCTTTTCATTATTCATGCATTAACTTTCTTATCTTCCTTGATTGAGTCTAACACGGATGAGCTTAAAAAAAAAAAAGAAAAGAAAAAAGAAAAAAAGAAAAGAAAATGAAGAAAAAAGGGGTAAAGATTAAATCCACCACAATTAGCATAGATCAAAATGTGGGGTGTCCTCATTCTCTCGAATCAATAAATGCTTCACAAGCTCCTAACCAAAGAAGGACCTCTCATCAAATAGTTGAAGCACAAGGAGCAAGTAAATGTAATTACCTATTGCACAATCGGGTAATCAAATGATGCACCTCAACAAGGGGCAATAAGAAGACCTTTGTCAAACCTAGAATTCAAATATTAGAGCCTCTTGACATAGCAAATCATGGCAAAATGCTTTCTCCCAAATTTCATTAATCTAAGCTCGCTAAGTTGAAAATATGAAAGGGCAGCTTAGACAAAAGTTAGAGCTAACAAAAAAAAAAAAAAGGAGAGAGAGAGAGAGAAAGAGAGAAAGCTCATCCAAGTCACCTTCCCTCACATGCAAAGTTGTCATCTTCAATCAATCCACCTCATCTCATGTCTCCAAAGTCATCCTTCCTCATTAAATGCTCATATTTTAAAGTTATGTTGTCTTCTATGCCCTTATCTTACAATAAGGTCATATCTTCCCAGAACGTCATCATTTGTTATGAATCCATCCCATCACTTAGTTCAAAGAGTTAATACATACCTCTAGTCCATCACATCCCTATCTCTCATTTGGGACCATGATCCCTAAGTTGTCTTCCTCCACTAGCCCTTTAGCCATTCCTAAGGGCTCTTTGTTTTAGCTAGTGTAATTAGTGTGTCATCAAGTCAAACTACTTAAGTGTCACTCCAAGAGTCTCTTTAATCTCAAACAACTAGAAAAGCTTGACTCGCTCTTTTCCATGATTTATGCTAACAAAAGCAAAACCATACAACCTCCATGATTCTTTTCAGAAGTTTTAGCTTACCTTCAAACCATGCCCAAATTTTTCTATCCCAAGTCTCATTTGCAAATCATACCACCATCTTAAGCTCAATTCATGTACCACCTTTTTTTTTTTTTTTTTAGCAAAATCTCATCATGGGTAGAACCAAAAATCCCAAGTCTCTCAAGACTCATCATCTTTGAATTCAGTTTCATTAGCAAAACCAGAACTTGAGGCATATCTTCCAAAGCCTATCATCCTCAAGTTGATTAAGAAGGACTTGAACCAGTCAAGGCCCATCTCATGCCTATTTGGCAAATATCTCATGATCTTTGCAAGATTAAATTGGCAAAACAACATAATCTCTGAGAATCAAAGCCTTTTAAAGCCTGCAAACTATTCTGATGCAACCATGTCAAAGGGCAAACCCTTATCCATGAGCCTATGGTATCCTTATGACCAAAACCTGTAGCACCATACCTGAGCCAAAGCTAGCCATCGAAAGCACCCTCGTAGAAAACTAACCTCAACACCTAGAAGCCTTCACCTTGAAGCCCAAATTTAGAAGCCTTTACCATGAAGCCCAAAACCAAAAGCCTTCACCATAAAGCCCAAAACCAAAAGCCATAGCCATGGAGCCCTAATCTAGAAGCCTTCCCCTTGAAGCCTAAATTTAGAAGCCTTCACCATGAAGCCCAAAACCAAAAGCCTTCAACATGAAGCCCAAAACCAAAAGTTGTCGCCATAGAGCCCAAATCTAGAAGCCTTCTCCGTGAAGCCCAAACCAAGAAGTCCCAAAAAGCCTTCACCATGAAGCCCACTCCCAAAAGGCCTTCATATATGAAGCCCATGACCTCTTCTGAGGCAAAATCTAATCGAGCCCTCCAAATTGAATGCCTAGCCTGACATTTTCCTCTAAGCCAAGATTAGTCTCTAAGGTCCAGCATCCTAACCTAATCTTTTAAACAAAATCTAAAAAAAAAAAAAAAACTAGCCAAACCTTCCAAATGAACTCACCAAAAGGCCATAACTTGACCGAGCATCTAATATGATCTCTTACGAAGCCAAACCAGACTGAGCTTCAAAATGAAGCTAGCCGAACCTGACTTAGCCTTCTAAGATAATGCACTTATTCTAAACAAATCTCCCCTAAAGCCAAAAGCAGAAGGCCATAACCGACCAAGCCAATTGCCAGACCTTACCTTCCCCAAAACTAGACCTGACCTAAACCTTGTCGTTTCAAAGGACTTGACCTCCCCTATTCAAGCTTTCCAATGCAGCCTTAAGCCAAACACTATTGCAAACCAAACACATCTAAACCTTGCCTGACCTCTTCCAGCCATACTTGGTTTAACCTCCCAAAGTGACTTTAATAATAGCCATTAACCAACTAGCCTTATACCTAACATGCCCATTTCACCCTTAATCTAGCCGATCAGCCAAAAAAAAAAACAAACAAACAAACCACTTTCCTTTATCATTCTAAAGTGGGTGTACCTCCCTTCCAAATATTCACCCTTATAAAGTGGGGGCATCTTTCTCTCAAAAGCTCAACACTCTACTACCAAACTGACCCCTCACAGGTTTAAGGTATCCAATCATTACATAGTCAGATGCATTTCATAATAAAACAAGTTGTAAGTCAGACTTCTGAATCAAAATGGATCATCTCTTTCCTCCCAGACAGGGTCGTCATCATTCCTACCAGATAAGAACATCATTTTTAGCTCCTACTAGAAAGGACAATCTTAGGATTCATACCTTAAATCTGAATTAGGTATCCCTTTTTATCAAACTCATCCTAGGATAGCCTTAGGATTCATACCTTAAATTTGAACTAGGTATCCCTTTTGATCAAAGCCATCCTAAGATAACCTTAGGATTCATACCTTAAATCTAAATTAGGTATCCCTTTTAATTAGACCATCCTAGGATAGCCTTAAGATTCATACCTTAAATCTAAATTAGGTATCTCTTTTAATCGGACTCATCCTAAGATAGCCTTAGGATTCATACCTTAAATATGAATTAGGTATCCTTTTTAATCAGATCATCCTAGGATAGCCTTAGGATTCATACCTTAAATCTGAACTAGGTATCCCTTTTGATCCAAGCCATCCTAAGATAGCCTTAGAATTCATACCTTAAATTTAAATTAGGTATCCCTTTTAATCAGGCCATCCTAGGATAGCCTTAGGATTCATACCTTAAATCTAAATTAGGTATCTCTTTTAATCGGACTCATCCTAAGGTAGCCTTAAGATTCATACCTTAAGTCTGAATTAGGTATCCCTTTTAATTAGATTATCCTAGGATAGCCTTAGGATTCATACCTTAAATCTGAATTAGGTATCCCTTTTGATCAAGCCCATCCTAGGATAGCCTTAGGATTCATACCTTAAATTTGAATTAGGTATCTCTTTTAATCAGATTCATCCTAAGATAGCCTTAGGATTTATACCTTAAATTTGAATTAGGTATCCCTTTTGATCAGACCCATCCTAGGATAGCCTTAGGATTCAAACCTTAAATCTAAATTAGGCATCCCTTTTAATCAGACCATCCTAGGATAGACTTAGGATGATTTCACCCATAAATGTTTAGATCATCTAGACATCCCAATGGTTCCTTTTTCTCACCACTTTTTTAAGAAAAAATCAACCATTTTCACCCAAACATGTCTAGACACTAACTTAGACATCCATTTGGTTCATCTTACCATCCCTCATTCCAGGGTTCACTATCATCAGAATCACCTTTTGCTCAAAGCCAATCCTGATGAGGGGGCAGCTATGAACCCTCAAATTTGCACCTTTAAGATCTGACCGCAGCTTGACACTTGCTAAAATTCATGCGCTACGCATACAGCGATCCCACTAGCCAGTTAGCAGGCAGGGGTCAAGGGGGCAGCGCCCTATTGAAAAAAATTTCTTGAAACTTTGCAACTCCAAATAACCAGCATTTGATCACGAATGCATAGAATCAGATTGGGCTCAAATCGGATCAAAGATGGAGAAGAACGGGCTAAAAGATGAAATGCGGCAACCTGCGGGCCCGCTACGGTAACTCGCAGCCGACTGCGGTTACCTCAGAGGCCCTGTGGTAGCCAATTGGCTACCGTAGCTGAGTCTGCGGTAACCGCAAAGCACTTTGCGATTACCGCAGCTAACCCTTCAGTTACCACACCAAGCCTAATTCAGAATCCTACCCCAAAACTATTAATTTTTAGCCCCAAACTCCTCCTATAAATATCTTGCACCTCATAACAGCTAAAGACACACAATTACATACTTTTATTATCTTCCTAAAGCTTTCTAAACCCTATTTATAAGCTTTCCAATCATCAAAACCCTCTCCCTAAACATCCAAATCTCTAAAACCCTTTTTCAAAACCTCCTCCATCACATAAAACCTCATTCATAAGTTTCCTAATCATCTCAAAACCCCATTCACAAGCCTCCTAATCACCTCAAATTCTATTCTTAAGCTTCCTAATCAAGAAAAGGTTCGATTCAAGCCCTTTCTTACAAAGGAAATTTGTGGTTCTCAAGCAAAAGTGTTATCTAAGAGTTCACGCTATTCAAGAGTCCTTCTTCCAAAAAGAGTGCTCGTGATATCCTGAGGCCAAGGTGGAACTTAAATCCAGTGCTAAGCTCACTCCTTATGTTCCTCGCCAACATAAGCCAAAGGTAAAAGTTCTTTCCTTTTCCTTTTTAATTTCAATTTTGAGATTTAAATATGAAAAGATCTAATTTTTTTGCTAATTAAAATCTAATATAATTAACAAATCTCTAAGCCCTTTAAAATCAATCAAAACATGATAACAAAAGCAATGACTTAAAAACCCCTCCTTTGCAAGAAGGGAGAACTGCGTGGGATTTAATTCCCATTCAAAGGGATAGTAGGCTTGCCATCTCTAAGGCATTCAACTACGCTAAAATTAATAACTTCTTCTCTCTATCACCTTCTTCACATAGTTTAGGATTGAAATTACTTTTCTTGAATAAAAATTGAAATTTTAATTATAATTGTTTTAATACTCTTTTTCATGTTTTAGTTATTTAGATTATATTTGGCGAATGTGTGCTTTTCCTAAAACCAATAAGGGCTAGAGGAAAGATCTGTTGATTTTGATATTTTGACTTGTAATGGTTTTAAGTAGTTTCTCCCTTATCTTTTTGCATCTTGTAATTATCATTGTCTCATATTTTTCATGCATCACACGAGTAATATTTGTTTCATACATCATATTATATTTGCTTATGCATACATAAAAACTTCTTTTTTACAAATGCTATTTCATATTTAAGCCAAACTAAATTTTTTTGTATTGTTTTAATCAAAACCTAGTCCCCTAACCCTCTTTGGTCATTCGAGGACTAGTGCTTTTCCTTTGGATAAATGTTATAATTTTGGAGTCAATCAAATTGGGGTTTTCCTTTAATTTTTCCAACTAAAATAAACAAAATTAAAGTGGCAACTCCTTTTGCAAATTACAACTTACAAAATACAAATTTTCTGAACTCATAGCGGGTTCCAATTGTGATGTTTCTCCCAAATGGGCATTTCTGATTCCTTTTAGTGGATCGGACCAGATGCTCGAACGAGGCCTCACAGTCGCCACCTTAATTTATTTTTACTTAGAAAAATATAAGGAAAAAACCCATTTGACTCCAATTATTACCCAAAGGAAAAAAACCACTAGCCTTAAAGCTAAAGAGGATTCGGGGACTAGGTTTTCAGTTTAATTTAACAAAATAAGTTTGGCCAAATAATATAAAAGTGACTTAAAATATATTTCATGAATAATTTAAAATGCATGGACAATTTATAATATGCATGATCATTGATTCCACATATCCAATAATAAATACAAGTAATAGTCCAAAAGAAAGTTAACATTACAAACAAAATCCTAAACATAGGGGATACCTCATCTAACCCTTATGGGATCTAGGGAAGTCACACATTCCCCAAACTAATCCTAATAATAAAGCAAAAAAACAAACACAAAAGTAAGTGAAGAAGGTGATAGGGGGATAGTTGATTAATTTTAATTGGGTTCAATGCCTAAACCAAGCATACCTACGTATCCCTTTGAATGGGAATCGAAATCCACGTAGTTCTCCCATCTTGTGAAGGGGTTAGTTTAGCCTAGCCACTTTATCTTGTTTTCATTGATTGATTAAAATAGGGTTGAGTTAATTAATTAATTTAATTGATTACCAAGTTAATTAGCTAACAACCTAGATGAATCAATTTAATTAACTAACTAAAAGAGGCAAGGAAATTAAGGGGAAAAAGCTTACCTTGGATGGCGGGCGACGGCTGGCTTTAGACTAGCTACTGCTTGCTAAAGATGGCGGGTGGCGGCTAGCTTTGGATGGCAGGTAGTGGCTGACTTAGGATGGTAGGCGGTGGCTAGCCTCGGACGGTGGGTAGCGGCTAGCCTTGGGTGGTGAATACGAGTCTTAGGCAAGAGACTAGCCTTAAAGAGGCAAGCGACGAAAAGCCTTAAACTAGTCAGGTAAGAATTAAGGAGAAACCCCCCCTTAAAGAGAAACCCCCCAAGTCGCATTACGAAGCAAGGAGAAAATCAAAGTGGTTTACTTGAAGTTATTGCTTTTCAAGCTCTAGAAGTTGGTCTTTTGAAGTGTGGGGAGTCCCTCTATATATAGGAGGAGGATTGGAGGGGGAAAACATTGAAATTCAAATGTGGGATTGCAAAAATAGTGAATTTCATAGGAGTTGCCTCAGAGGCCTTTATAGTGCCGCATAGGTCTTTGTGACAATGCCCTAAAGGCCTTTGCGATTCTGCAAAGGCTTTTGCGGCAATGTTGCATAGCTCTATGGTAATGGTCCATTTTTGCCCGTTTTGCTTATTTTGGCCCATTCTTGCTCATTTCTCATTCGTTTTACATGATTCCAGTTGCGTTGTACTCATTACTTAGTCTCGGATGATTTGAAAGGGTTCAAATATAAAAAAAAAATGTTTTGATTTTTCCATTTTGAGAGTTTTTGACCTTTAAAGGTTTGTTTACCAAACCTAAGTGCTTTTAAGGTTCAAACACATACTGAAAGGTGCAAAATTAAGGGTTTACAGCTACCCCTTCATCAAAATTGTCTTTGCCTAAAAGGCAATTTTGATGACAGTGAACCTGAGAATGGGGGATGGTGAAAGGAACCAAATTGTTGCCTAGGACAGAGTTTAGACATTTGGGTGAAAGGTGTTATTAAATTTTAGGGAAGATGCCCCTAGTATATTTAGGAGATCTATCAGCTAGCAACATTGGATTATTGTCCCTTCTGGCTGGAGCTAAAAGCGATGTTCCTATCCAGTAGGAATGATGATCTTGGAAAGAAGGCGGCCTTGTCGATAAAGTGGTAATCCTGTCTGATGATGATGATCCTGTCTGGTAGGAATGATGATGATGATCCTATCTAGTAGAAAAGAAGACGACCTTGTCTCATAGGAATCGACAAAGTAGTGATCCTGTTTGGTAGGAATGATGATGATAAACCTGTTTGGTAAGAAAGAAGGTGACCCTGTCTAGTAAGAATCGATGAAGTGGTGATCCTGTCTGGTAGGAATGATGATCATGATCCTGTTTGGTAGGAAAGAAGATGACCCTATCTGGTAAGAGTCGATGAAGTGGTGATCCTATTTGGTAGGCTTGAAGGTGACACTATATGGTAGGAGTCGATAAAGTGATGATCCTATCTGGTAGGAATGATGATGATGATGATGATGATCCTGTCTAGTAGGCTTGAAGGTGACCTTGTTTGGTAGGAATTGATGAAGTGGTGATCTTGTCTAGTAAGAATGATGATGATGATCCTGCCTAGTAGGAAAGAAGACGGCATTATCTTGATTCATGGTCTTGTTCAATGCAAAGATGCTAGATAATTATGCAATGATCTGATACCTTAAACCTGTGAAGGGTTAGTTTTGATATAAATGTGTTGATCTTCAGGATAAAGATGCCTCCATTTCAAAAAGGTGAATATTTGGAAGGGATGTGCCCCCACTTTAGAATGATAGAGGAAAGTGGTTTGGTCATTTGTTTTTTTGGCTGATTGGCTAGCTTAGAGGTGAAGTAGGTATGCTAGGTACGAGATTGGCTAGTTAATGGCTATCAGCTTGGCTTAGGAAGAAGTCATTCAGGAAAGTTAAGCAAGGTGTGGTCTTGGAAAAAAATCATGCTATTCAGTTTAGATAGTTCTGACTTTGGTTTGAGGCAGAATTAGAGAGCTAGATCATGAGGGTCAAGTTTTTAGAGATGATTAGATTGGAAGGTTTGGGGAAGGTCAGCTTATGGGGCTTATCCTCAGAAAAGTTCATATGGAAGGCTTATTGACATCTGGCACTTTGGCTTGGTTAGGTTACAACCTTTGGGGAGTTTATTTGGAAGACTCGATCAAGTTTTGCCCTAGGTACGATTAGGTCTGGCTTAGAGGAAAGGTCAAGCTAGGAAATTAGTTAGGGAAGGCTTCGTGAGATTTGGCCTTAGAGGAGACTATAGACTTCTTGTGAATGGTGAAAGCTAGGCTTAGGCTTCATGGTGAAGGCTTATTGGTTTGGGCTTCATGGTAAAGGCTTTTTGGTTTGGGCTTCATGGTAAAAGCTTTCGGACTTGGGTTTCGTGGTGAAGGCTTTTTGGGGATGATTTTATAGTAATGGTTTTTGGGCTTGGGCTCTATGGTAAAGGCTCTTAGGGAGTGGGCTTCATAGTGAAGGCTTTATGGTTTGGATTTCATGGTGAAGGCTTCTTGGTTTAGACATCATAGTAAAGGCTTTTAGGCTTGGGTTTCAGGGTGAAGGCTTTTTAGGAGTAGTTTTTACGGTGAAGGCTTTTGATTAAAGGTGCTTTGGACCTTTTTGGAAGATGCTTGCTTTTATCTCAGGTATGGTGTTCCAGGCTTTGGTCATAAGGATACCACAGGCTCATCAATAAGGATTTGCCTTTTGTTATAGTTGTATATGATTTTCTTGCCCATCATATGGCTGGTAGGCCTTGACTCAATTGGACTTTATTGGCGATGTAATTTGCCAAGGAGACTTGGTTTTTTTTTTTAAGGGTGATGAGATTTTGCCAATGAGATATGGAATGACTGGGCTTTGAGTGGTTCAAGCCTTTTTTAAGCTTTGCAAGACATGACTTAATTTTGGTTGTGCTAGAGAAAGCTACCTTTAAGGATGATGAGTCTTAAAAGACTTAGAATCTTTAGTTCTGCTCATGGGCTTGGCTCTTAGAAGATGATGAGACTTTGCCAAGGAAAGCGTGGTATAAGGCTTGAACTTTAAAAGATGGAATGGTACATTTTGAAGTTAGGGAATGGTTCAAAGGCAAGTTGGAAATTTTGAAAAGGATCAGGGAGGTTGTATGATTTTGCTATCTGTAACATGATTTAAGGAAAAGAAAAAACCAAGCTAATCTTATTATTTTGAGATTGAAGAGACATTTAGAGTGACACTTTATTGACTTGAATGTAGACGACAGACTGGATAAAAGAAAGTGCCCTAAGGAGCAGTTGAAGGACTGGTGAAAAGAGACAACTTGGGGATCATGCCCCCAATGAGAGATAAGAACATGACAGACTAACAATGAGAGATTATGTCTAAGCTCTTTGAGCTAAGTGACGAGATTAACAAAAGATGATGACGACCTAGAAAGACATACCCCCACTGTGAGATAAGAGTATAGAAGATAATATCACTTTACAGAATGAGCCTCTAGTGAGGAAGGGTGACTTTGAAGACATGAGATGAGATGGATTGAATAAAGATTATTTGACAAACTTTGAACGATATGAAGGAAGATAACTAGGATGAGCTTTCTTTTTTTAGCCCTAACTTTTGCCTAAGTCGCCCTTTTAGGTTTTCAACTTAGTAAGCTTGGATTAATGAAGTTTGGGAGAAAATATTCCATCATGATTTGCTACTTTCCTTCACTTTAAGGGGCTCTAACCTTTGAATTTTGGATTTGATGAACCTTGTTGTTGTATGCCTCGCCCGAGCACTGGCCTGGTCTGCTGAAGGAAACCGGGATGCTCATTCAGGTTTAGACTCACAATGGAACCCTCGGGTTCGAATTTAGTTGATTTTGAAAATGATTTTTGGGAGTCGCCACCTTAATTTATTTTTAAATGGGAAAATTAAGGAAAAACCCAGTTGACTCTAATTTATTAATTTTTAATTAATTTTCCCATGGATAAAATCACTAGCCTCGAACCAGGTTGAGCTCGGGGACTAGATTTTTTGTTTTAAATAATCAAAATTTGGCTCTTAAGTTTAATTTGACTTTGAAAAATTGATTTCATGAATGACAAATATTATAAAATAATAATTGTAAATAAGATGCATGAATATGATATGAATGCAAGGAAAAAATTAAAATAAAATATCCATAAATTAAAAAGGAAAAAAGAGATTGATAGATATTTGGATTTGAGGTTTGGATTTATATTCCAAACGTGCCTACATACCCCATTGAATGGGGATCAAAACCCACGTAGTTCATTTCACGATTAAGTAGAGGGGTTTGGGAGTTGATTGGATTAATTTTGATTTGGGTATTTTGAGAGTGAGGAAAAAAAGTTGATACCTTTATTTTTGGTGGGCGGAGAGTTTTACCGGACTGAAGTTCCATTTTATCGAGACCAGGTGATTGGATTAATTTGAGGGATTAATTAATAAATTAGAATGATTAATTAACTAATTAATATGATGGAATGGATGGATGGATAGATGAATTAATTAATTAGAAAGATTAATTAATTAATTTGGATGAGAGGTGGATTAAAAAAAGGATTAATTTGATTTTAGATAAAAAAAAAAGTGATTAATTGATTAATTAAAAAGATTAATTAATTAATTAATTAATTGAGTAATTAATTTTGATTAAAAAAAAGGATTTTTAGTTAATTAAAAAAATTAATTAACTTGGTTAGGGTGAGAAAATTAATTAATGAAAATGATTAATTAATTAATTAAAGAGTGGTTGGAGGGAGAAGAAGAGATGAATTAGTAGATAACCATTAATACTAATTCAAGAGGTATGTGTTCAAATGAAGGAGGGAGGGCCTATTTATAGGCAAAGGAAGGTGAGGGTAGTTTAGGTAGTGAAAATGTGAAAAGACCATGAGGGGTAGGGCTAGAAAGGGCTAAAAAAACATATTGGGGGGGGGGGGTATTTTGGAGACTACAGACGGGGCTATAGGGCCCACATTGCCGAAGCACCAACGGCGCCCCCGACGCTCTGGGCGGTGCCCTGCTTAGAAGGGCGACAATGCCACCTAGGCCAGAGCCAGTGCAATCGGTGCCTCGGTAGGCATGCTAGCTGGATTTTTACTTTTTCGCTCGTCTAGGTTTTCGAACTTTCAGATCAGTTTTCAGGAGTTATAGAGCTTAGAAAAATTATCGATTAGTGTTGATAGGTTTAAAATTAATTTTAGAACATTTTAACAGTCAATTAAGGTGAAAATCTAGTCAGTTTTAGAAAAATATTATCTGATATAGAAGGTCCGATCAGGGTAGAAAAAGTACCAGTGTTCGAAAAATTAAGTATTCTCATACTAAAGTGACTGCAAGTCCATTTTTAGCTTCGGGGGTGCTGCCCCTTACACCCCTGCAAGCAGCGCTGCCCCCTTAGCCCTTACCCACTAACCGGCTAGAGGAATAGCCGTGTTGGCTCTACATAGCACAGTAATCTTATTAGGTGTTAAGCTATGATCGAATGATGAGGTGTAAAATTAAGTGCTCACAGCTGCCCCCTCATCAGAATTGGCTTTGACCAAAAGGTAATTCTGATGATAGTGATTATTGGGAAGAGGTGTCATGTCATACTCTAGGCTTGTGTGTCCTTGTCAGGTCCTTTGGGAGGAGGCCCTCTAGGATGAGATTTTATCAATGGCTATCTATTCAGCCTTGACATTAGACTCAAGAATGGTCTTGGTGAATTTCAATTAAGGATATCTATTCGGCCCTAATGTTAAAGGATAAGAAGGTTTGGTGAATTTCAATTAAGGCTACCAGTCTGACCTTAATGTTAGAGGATAAAGAAGGTTTGGTGAATTTCAATCAAGGCTATCTGTTTGGCCTTAATGTTGGAGGTAAAGAAGATTTGGGTAAATCTTAATCAAGGCTATCTATTTGGCCTTAATGATAGAGGTAAAGATGATTTGGGGTAAATCCCAATCAAGCCTATCTGTCCAGCCTTAATGTTTGAGGTAAAGAAGATTTAGGATAAATCTCAATCAAGGCTATCTGTCCGGCCATAATGTTAGAGGTAAAGAAAATTTGGGTAAATCTCAATCAAGGCTATCTGTTTGGCCTTAATGCTAGAGGTAAAGATGATTTAGGATAAATCTCAATCAAGGCTATATGTTTGGCCTTAATGTTGGAAGTAAAGAAGATTTGGGTAAATCTCAATCAAGGCTATCTATTTGGCCTTAATACTAGAGGTAAAGATGATTTGGGGTAAATCTCAAGCAAAGCTATCTGTCCAGCCTTAATGTTGGACATAAAGAAAATTTGGGTAAATCTCAATTGAGGCTATTTGTTCGACCTTAATGTTGGAGAAGATTTGGGTAAATATCAATCAAGGCTATCTATTTGGCCTTAATGCTAAACTTAAAGATGATTTTGGATAAGATAATTTAGTGAAAAGAGAGCCTCAACCTATGGCGAGTCAACTCGCGAGATTCTAAAAAGATTTTGATAGAGGAGGAGCCTCAGCTTATGGGGGGTCAGCTTGTAAGATTCTGATAGGATTTTGGTAGGAGAGCCTTAGCCTATGGCGAGCTGACTGGACAGATTTTGAGTCAGCTCAAGAGATTCTAAAAAGATCTCGGTAAGAGAGCCTCAGCTTATGGCGAGTTAGCTCGAGAGATTCTGACAAGTTTTTGATTGTACTAAAGAAACTGGGCTTCTGAATGTAAAGGGTTAGGCCTTTCAGAAGGCTTAAAGGAAATTTGCTATGAGTAAAGAGACTCTAGAAGTCATGCTTCATTGATTAGATCTAGAAAGGTACGATTTAGCTTCAAAGAGGAATTGGTCAGCTTTAAGAGGTATCGGTCAGCTTGGACAAAGTACTGGTCCGCTAAAGGAGATGTCAGTGAGGCTATTGGCTCAATTTATGCATAATGATATATGATTGTAGTTGATTGCATAGATGCTGGTGTACAGATGATGCATGCATGTTTCAGAATTCACAGACCTTTTATTTGACTTCTATACCATGAATGATTTGTGATGATGTCTGTAATGGATGATTGCATGAATGCATGAGGGTGGAGGCATGCATTTGTGGACTAAGAAACTCGATAAAGCTGAGGAATTCAACTTAGGTTGGTATGGAATAGTTGCCATATTAGCCCTACAAGGGGTTTGAGTGGATTGAGATTTTTCTAAGGGGCTTAAGTTTTGAGGTCTGGCAACCTAAAGTTTTTGTTTTGGCACTACTGAGAATGAGCTGTGTCCATTCTTAAGGAGTTTGGCATTTTTTATATTTTTGAGAGTTTTAGACTTGCTTTAAGATGTTGCAGGCTAGATGGTGGTTAGGTGAATTTGACGGTTGTGTTTGAGAAGTATCATGATCCCGATGACTAAGGAAATATGAAAAGGACAGAGGCTCAGGATGAAGTTTGATAGTTAGATATAAGCCTACTAATTGGGGTAATGCTAGTGGTAGATGAAGCAGAGGCATTTTTTTATTAAAGCTATGTTGGCAGAGACACTAATGTGTCTTGATTACTTTATATTAGGGGTGCTTTGTGGGTGTCTGTTTTAGGTTTTAGGTAATTTTGTAAGTGTGGCTGATGGATTATTTTTAGGTGGTGGCTCCTAATTTTCAGTCTACATATGCTTTATTAAAACTTGGTTTGAGATCAGATAGGGTGGTCGCATGTACCTTGCCTTCGAAGGACACATTTTTAGCACTACTAATAGTAAAAGATTAGATCTTTCATGACTGGGGGCCATGGGTGTTGAATGGTTTGCCTGTTTGGCTTAGTTTGAATGCTTTCCATTAGGGGATGAGGGTTTTGAGGCCTATTAGGCAGACTCAAGATATGCCCCCAGTTTTTCTTTCTTAGAGTATGTGCAGATCATAGCTCTCATTTCCAGAGCTATTAGAGGGTGGCTAGCTAAGGAGTTATCATGCTGTTTATTTTGGGATTTCACTTGGCACCATACAGAGGTATGCCAGGTAGTTGATAAAGGTGGTTTGGCCAATTAAGAAAGAGTACCAAGCTACCCTGTTCAGAGGAATAGAGGATGAAGCAGCTGAGGAAAGAGAGACTGTATGAGAAGCCATTAGTAGCAAAAGGACTGCAATTGAAACAAAGGAGACTCAGGGATCTATTAGAAGTGCAACACCATAGGTTGCAGTAGTGACTGACAGACTTTAACTTTGATGAGGACACGAGAGATTTGCATCTCAGGAGGTAGAGGAGGACTAGCTAGACCATGACTTCATACATGACCCCTTTTTTTTTTGAAATAATTACAGGTTGACAGGACTACACAAAATAGGATAAGCTATAGATGACATTGAAAGGGCTATCCTTTATGATATTTTGCAAGATTTGATCATCATTAAATGAGACATCTTTTATTTTTGCTCTAATTTCTGCCTAAACTGCCCTTTCAGGTTTTCAGCTTAGCGAGCATTCCTTCTTTTTTTTTTCCTATTTAGGCAAAAGAATTAAGTGAATGATATACTAGGCATAAAGAAAATGAGAATGCGATGCAAATAAAATATTTTGTATTATGATTTGGACCACCCCCAAGTCAGGCTGCCTACATATCCCTTACATCACTTTTCTGTTGATTATTTCTTTTAGGGAGAATCAGGTCCACGTAGTTCTGATTACATATGCATGAAAAATAGAAAATGAAATGCAGATATCATCTTTGGATGATGTATCATTTCAGCTTATCCGAGTTGATAGGATGGGAGAATTTGCTTTCATCCATATTTGTGAAGATGATGCCTCCGTCAAATAGGCTCTTCTTGAGCATGTACTATCCAGCCTAGTTCAATTTGAACTTTCTCTTAGATCATGAATAATGATTTGGATTTCTTCCAAAACTGGATTTCTTTCTTACAAACCCTTGTCTCTTACCTTCTAGTTGAAGTGCTCGGCTAGTCTCCATTGATAATCTTGAATTTTGTACGGAGCATCAATTCTCTTTTCCTCGATGGCATTTAACTGGTCATGATACCTTTCAGTCTATTCGGTCTTCATTCTCTATGGCTTCTCTTTGACAAGTTTGTTGTGTATGTAGATAGGGATCTCAAGAACTACGAAGCTTAGATTGTCCCTATCTTGTCTTGTATAGAATAGTTCATGAGCTTTCTCACTGCTGCCATGCAAATGCAATGTATGAGATTTTTGATTTTTTTATGGCATAATTAATTAATCCTTTTGCCCTTTTCATCATTTTTTTTTGTATTTTGTATTTTTTTTGTTCTTTCTTTTTTTTTTTTTTTAGATGTCCCATTTAAAGATGAATTAAAGCAAATCAGAAAGTTCAAACTTTTATTATTGATAAAAGTCCCATCATGAGTACATTAAAGGATAAGCCTAGAAGGCAAAATATGGACAAGGCCTAATAGACTCAAATTCAAAGAAAAATTTAATAGAAAACAGACTCTAAGGACTTAAACTTAGACTCAGACTTTATGTGACTCAGACATAGACTCAAAAGACTTAGATAGGGGCACAGTAGCAGTGGCACTCTTCTCAAAATACTAGTTATCGGATGAGGCTTGAGATGGTTGAGTGAGCTCGATGGTTTAGAAAAAGATTGATAATGGTGCTAGACTTTGGGTTTGGGAGCAATGATATCTCCGCTATCAATGAGGTCTTGAATTTTATACTTCAGAGCCTTGCATATATCAGTTTTGTGCCCTAGCCCTTGATGAAAGTCACAGTGCTCATTAGCATTATAACCCTTGGGCAAGGGGTTTGGAGGAGGCCGTGGTTCTAAGGGCTTAACCAAATCAGTCTCTAAGGCTTTCTTATAAAAGACACTAAGGAGTATGCCCAACTTAGAGAAAGTCCTCATTGTTTCTAACTTCATTGACTGGTGACAGGACACAACATTTACCTCCCCCTGTATTTGGGTGGTATTAGTGGTATAGTTAGTGTTCTTGTGATACCTAAAGATTCATCTTTGATTCATCCTGATTGAATCAAATACTTGATCTTAGTGGCGGTGGCAATGAAAGCTTTAAAGTTAGGGAGGTACTGTGTTTGCAAATGCATATGGTACTGGGGGAGGAGGTTCTTGACAATGATGTCAATTTTCTCTATTTCAGATGGACGGTTCACCATTTGAGCTGCTTTTGTCCTCCACCTTGTAAGGAGTGCTATGGAGGATTCTTTTGGCCCTTGTTTGGTGGTTTCCAAATCTCAATGGGTGACATCTACCTCGATGTTATAGTGGTATTGCTTTGACAAAAGCATTGAGATATCATCCTAAGTTTTCTTGTGATTCTGGTTGAGGTCTAGTAACCACTTAATAGCAGCTCCAATCAAGGACTATTGGAATAACTAAGCAAAGAGCTCGTCGTCCACACCAAAGGTCTAATGGCACCCATATACATCTTAAAATGAGTTTTAGGACATATGGTGCCATTAAACTTATCCATGACTAGCATTTTAAATTTTGGTAAAACTCGTGCATTTGGGAAGAGAGCTAAGGAGTCGACATCTATTATGTCTTCGTGCTTTTTGACATTTTTGAGTGTTTTCTCCATGGCCTCAATTTTCTCCATAAATTTCTTAGTTTCGAGAAAGTTAAGAAATCTCCACTTTGAAAAGGATTCGTAGTGGGAGAGGGAGTGGTTGTGTTTAAGTCTACGGTAGGAGAGGTTAGAGTTTCAGGTGCTTTCCTATTATCAGTGAGATCGATAACAGGAGAAGTAAAGTAGAGATATGGCTAGTCCTAGTCTGAGCAGATGCAGGCTCAACATGAGTAAGAGGGGAAGCGATAGTGGCATTAGTCATTTCCTTGACCTCATTGATGATGGATTGGCATTGGGAGTTGAGAGCATCAATAAAGGTGGCAGACTGGGCATTGAGAGCATTGGTGAAAATATCAGCTTGGGTCTGAAGAGCGATGGTGAGTGTAGCTTGAAAAGTTTCCTCTTATTTCTTATAGAGGCTGGTGAAAAAAGGGCTTATTGCATCTTGATCAAAGTTGAACGTATTGGCCATTAGTACCTTTAAACAGAAAACATATAGAAAAAAGGGTAAGAATAAAGATTTAAAATGCCATGAATGTGAAGGTGTGTTGGGAAAATGATTGCCTCCACATGGTTAGTCACCAAATTTATATGTTGACAGGGTGAGTGTGTGAGGTGTTTTAGGGTGATGGACTACTGATTTGGGTCTTTGAGGTGTTTGAGGGTTTACCTTATTGAAGTTCTCACATTATGTATGCATGATCATGATGTGATACATGTTGAAAAAGGTTTCATAAACATGCAAAAGTATCAATTATTATGGTACATAGAACTTAGGGTCAATGCTAGGATGACTACATGTATAAGGGTGAAGGGTGGTTTGATTTAAGGGTCCCTGTCCCGCTAGAGTATTGATACACCCAACCACATGTAAGGCAAAGAGCCTTGCATGGGTCCAATAATACTGATTGCTCGTTACACCATCGAAATGGTCGGGGATTTGTCGCAGGGTGGAATGCTTTCGCTATCTCCCAACATACTCAAAAAGAGTTGTCGAGTCAATGCTGCTTATCATCCAAAAGTTTTCCTAAAGCTAAGGTTTAGGCAAGGAGCCTTTATTATGCAAACTGATGCATGAAAGTCAAATTACACTTAATAAGCCAAATAGATATTATTTTGAAAAAATTTTTCCTTAACCAAATAGTAATTCTCTTATTTTTCCTTTTTAAAAAAAAGGTGGCAACCAATCTCTAGTGGAGTCACCAGCTGTGAGGCCTCACCCGTGCATCAGCCTGGTCCGCTAGAGGGAATCGGGATGCTCATTGGGGTTTAGACTCATGATGAAACCCTCGGGTTTGGATTTGGTTGATTTTGAAAATGATTTTTGAGAGTCACCACCCTAATTTATTTTTAAATGGGAAAATTAAGGAAAAACCCAGTTAACTCCAATTTATTAAGGGAAAATTAAGGAAAAACCCAGTTAACTTCAATTCATTAATTTTTAATTAATTTGGCCATAGCCTCGAACCAGATTGAGCTTAGGGACTAGGTTTTTGGTTTTAAATAATCAAAATTTAGCTCTTAAGTTTAATTTGACTTTGAAAAATTGATTTCATGAATGACAAATATTATAAGATAATAATTATAAATAAGATGCACGAATATGATATGAGTGCAAGGAAAAAAATTAAAATAAAATATACACAAATTAAAAGGGGAAAAAGAGATTGAAAGAAATTTGGATTTGAAATTTGGATTTAGATTCCAAACATGTCTACATACCCCATTGAATAGGGATCAAACCCACGTAGTTCATTCTATGATTAAGTAGAGGGGTTTAGGAATTGATTGGATTGATTTTGGTTTAGGTATTTTGAGAGTGAGGAAAAAAGGCTGATACCTTTGCTTTTGGTGGGCGGAGAGTTTTACCAGACCGAAGTTCCATTTTATCGGGATCAGGTGATTGGATTAATTTGAGAGATTAATTAATTAAATAAAATAATTAATTAACTAATTAATATGATGAAATGGAGGGATAGATAGATGAATTAATTAATTAAAAAGATTAATTAATTAATTTGGATGAGATGTGGATTAAAAAAAGGATTAATTTGATTTTAGAGAAAAAAAAAGTGATTAATTAATTAAAAAGATTAATTAATTAATTGAGTAATTAATTTTGATTTAAAAAATGATTTTAGTTAATTAAAAAGATTAATTAACTTGGTTAAGGTGAGAAAATTAATTAATTAATTAAAGAGTGATTGGAGGGAGAAGAAAAGAGGAATTAGTAGATAACCATCAATACTAATTTAAGAGGTGTGTGTTCAAATGAAGGAGGGAGGGCCTATTTATAGGCAAAGGGAGGTGAGGATAGTTTAGGAAGTGAAAATGTAAAAAGACCATGAGGGATAGGGCTAGAAAGAGCTGGAAAAACATATTGAGGGGTATTTTGGGAACTGTAGGTGGGGTTGTGGGGCCCACATTGGCGGCACCACCAAATCTTAGGGTGGAGCTGTCAGCCATTTGGGCGGCAGGCCGCCTGGAGGGGCGATGGCACTGCCCAGGCTGACGCCTCAGTAGGCGTGCTGACTGGATTTTTACTTTTTTGCTCGGCTAGGTTTTGGAACTTCTAGATCAGTTTTCGAGAGTTATAGAGCTCAGAAAAATTATCGATCAGTGTCGATAGGTTCGAAATTAATTTTAGAATATTTTAACAGTTAGTTAGGGAGAAAATCCAGTCAATTTCAGAAAAATACTGTCTGATATAGAAGGTCCGGTCAGGGTAAAAAAAGTAGCAGTGTTTGAAAACTTAAGTATTATCGTACTAAAGTGACTGCATGTCCATTTTTAACTTTGGGGGCACTGCCTCCTTTACCCCTACCCGCTAACCAGCTAGAGGTACCACCGTGTTGGCTTTGCATAACGCACTAATCTTATTAGGTATCAAGCTGCGGCCGAATGATGAGGTGTAAAATTAAGGGTTCACAATTGCCCTTTGTTGAGGTATATCATTTGATTTTGTACTTCAATTATTTGATGAGAGATCTATTTCTTGACCTTCTATGGTTAGGAGTTAGCGAAACAATTATTGATGGCACCTCAATTCCAATATATGCAAGCTGTGGTGGATTTAATTGACTGTTAATTTCTCTTTTTCTTTTTTTTATTCTTTTTCTTTTTCTTCTTTTTTTTTTTTTAAAGCTCATCCATGTTTAAAACAAGAAAGACAAGTACCTAAATAATTAAAAAGATGTGAATGTTTTATTACAATGGAAAATTTTATTGCAAGATAACAAAAAGGAATCGACATGATTGATGAAAAATACATGAAAAGGAAAATAAAATGACAAACACAGACTCAAATTTAGACTTAAATTTTGAGGTTTGGACTCAGACTCAAACTCAGACTTGGATTTCAATCTCAGATAGGTCATATTAGCTAAACTTGAACTCTTCCATATCATGCCACTTAGGGCTAAAGTAAGGTGGGATTGAATTGGGTTCAGGTTCTTCATCACTACTCGAGTTGGTAGTGAGGAATTCAGGTTGAAATGATGCACTTTGGATGCAATCTTCAACCTTTGATGCAGTTGCAACCAAAGCTTTGAAAATGGGTAGGTATTAGGTTAACAAATGGGCTCGGTAGGTTGGAAGTAGATTCTTGATAGGGATGTCCTCTTGTTCTTGCTCTATTGGTCTAGTTAGCATTTGAGCAGCTTTAGCTCTCCACCTTGGAAGGAATATGGAGAAGGACTTCTCTAGAAGCTGCTTGGTAGTTTCCAAGTCACGCCTAGTGACATCCACTTCACTGTTATAATGATATTGTTCGACAAAAGCATAATAGATATCATCTCATGTCCTTTTCTTGCTCTTGTCTAGTGAAAGGAACCATCTTCGGATAACACCGGTTAGTGATTGTTAGAACAGTTGACCAAGGAGCTCATCACTAACTCTTAAAGGTTTAATTACCCCCACATATATCTTTAGATGGGTCTTGGGGTAAGTGGTTCCATCAAATCTTTCTAGCTCAAGCATTTTGAATTTAGGAGGAAGCTTGGCATCAGGAAATAAGTTAAACTATCCACATCAATTAGATCATTGCAATGCTTTAGGGTTTTGATGGTTCTTTCCGTGGCTTCAAGTTTGTCCATAAGTAATCTAGTGTCTGGATAAGAGAAAACTTCCCTACCTTGGTTTAGATATGGGTTTGTTTAGCTTAAATTTGGGCTTGTTGAGTAGCTAGGATAGCTTGGAAATGTTGTTCTTGCTTCTTAAGGACTTTGGTCACAAGTGTAATTATGGAAGCCACGTCAAGAGGGTTGCCCATTAGTACCTTCAAACCAAAGCAACAAAGTGATAGGCATGGAATAAGAAAAGTGATGAAGGCATAGGTATGTAGATCCTAAAAGAAAAGGCTTCCTATTATGTCATAGGCCAACCAATTTTTTTTTTTTTTTAGGCTTAAGGTGAGATAGGGCAAATATTTTGAGCTTAAGGTAGGATCAAAGATATTGGGTTTAAGGTAGTGCGTTGGGCCAAAGTTATTGGGCTTAAGAGTAACAGACTGATTTTGAAAAGTGATGGGCCACGGGTGTTGGGCTTAAGGATAATGGGTTTGATTTTGAACAAGGGATAGGATTACGATGATGGTTTTGGCTTGGAGAACTTAAGGTGTCTAGTTTTGGATAAGGATTGGGGCTATGGGTTAGGCTTATGGTCAAGTAGCAAGGTTTTTAGGGTTGGATATGGGTCATAGGGTTGTGGGTTTATGGCTTAAGATCCAAAGGTTAATGGTGGTTTAGGTTTACATTTGAGGTGTGAGGTTTGGGTGTTTGGTATTTAGGATAAGGCTAGGGTGAGGTGTTTAGGGTAAGACTAGGGTGAGGTGTTTAAGGTTAAAGGTCAGGGTGATGGTTTTAGATTTGTGGGGGCAAAGGTGTTTAGATGATGGCTAGGGTGAGTTGTTTAAGGTTAAAAGTAAAGGTGATGGTTTTAGGTTTAGAGGGGCGAAAGTGTTTAGATGGAGGTTAGGATGAGGTGTTTAAGGTTAAAAGTCAGGGTAATGGTTTCAGGTTTGTGGGGGAGAAGGTGTTTGGATAAAGGTTAAGGTGAGGTGTTTAAGGTTAGACTAGGGTGAGGTGTTTAAGGTTAAAGGTCAATATGATGGTTTTAGGTTTGTAGGGGCGAAGGTGTTTGGATAGAGGTGAAAGTGTTTATGGGGAAAGTATTTGAATAGAGATAAGAATGTTTGACCCTTCTTTGGTTTAAAGTTTGACCTAGACTTAAGATGAATACATGTTTTGTTATACAATATGAATGCATGATATGCATAAGGAAAACATTTCATAAGAATGCAAAGCTGCAAGGTTTTAATTATGGTACATAGAACCTAAGGCTAGGATCTAAGTTCATTACATGAAAAGGTAAGGGTGACTCGATTTGGGTACCCATCACACTAGAGCAATGATATAACTAACCACATGTGAGTCAAAGAGCCTCGCGTGGGTCCAATAATATATGCATACTCGTTACACCTTTGAAAGGACCAAAGGATTCGTTGTGGGGTGGATGATTTCACTATCGGCGAATAGACCCAAAGAGGGTTACCCACTTGATGCTACTCACTATCCATTGTTTTCCTAAAACTAGGTTGCATGGCAAAGAGCCTATGCAAGTGATGCATGCAAAGTCACAATCATATTAAAAGGCCAAACTCTTTTTAAACCAATTAGTAGTCCACTTATTTTTTTCTTTTATTAAAAGAAAGTTAGTCCCCAGTAGAGTCGCCAGCTGTGAGGCCTTGCTTAAGCATTGGTCTGATCTGCTAAAGGGAATCAAAATGCTAATTTGGGAAAGAACTCACGAGGAAGCCCTCGGGCTTATCTTTGATAGGTTTGAAAATTATTTCTTGGAGTCGCCATCTTAATTTATTTTTACTTGGAAAAAATAAGAAAAAACTCATTTGACTCCAATTATTACCTAAAGGAAAAAGACCACTAGCCTCAAAACCAAAGAGGATTCGAGGACTAGATTTTTAGTTTAATTTAACAAAATAAGTTTGGCCAAATAATATAAAAGTGACTTAAAATATATTTCATGAATAATTTAAAATGCATGGACAATTTATAATATGCATGATCATTGATTCCACATATCCAATAATAAATACAAGTAATAATCCAAAAGAAAGTTAACATTACAAATAAAATGCCAAACATAGGGGATACTCCTCTAGCCCTTATGGGTTCTAGGAAAGTCACACATTCCCCAAACTAATCCTAATAATAAAGCAAAGAAACAAACACAAAAGTAAGTAAAGAAGGTGATAAGGGGATAGTTGATTAATTTTAATTGGATTCAATGCCTGAACCAAGCATGCCTACGTATCCCTTTGAATGGGAATTAAAATCCACACAGTTCTCCCATCTTGTGAAGGGTTTAGTTTAGCCTAGCCACTTTATCATGTTTTGATTGATTGATTAAAAAAGGGTTGAGTTAATTAATTAATTTAATTGATTACCTAGTTGATTAGCTAGCAACCTAGATGAATCAATTTAATTAACTAACTAAAAGAGGCAAGGATATTAAGGAAAAGAAGCTTACCTTAGATGGCAGATGGCAGCTGGGTTTAGGCGAGCTACTGCTTGCCTAGGACGATGGGTGGCAGCTAGCTTTGGATGGTAGGCGGCGACTGACTTAGGATGGCGGGCAGTGGCTAGCCTCGGATGACGGGCAGCACCTAGCTTTGGAATGTAAGCAGTGGCTACCCTTGGCGGAAGGCAGGTGGTAGCTAGCCTCGGACTGCGAGTGGCAGCTAGCCTTGGGCGGCGAATATGAGCCTTAGGCAAGAAACTTGCCTCAAACAAGTGGGTGATGAAAAGCCTTAAACCAGTTAGGTATGAGTCAAGGAGAAACCTCCCAACTTGCTTTACGAAGCAATGAGTAAATGCAAAGTGGTTTGCTTGAAATTATTGCTTTTTAAGCTCTAGAAGTTGGTCTTTTGAAGTATAGGGAGGCCCTCTATATGTAGGAGGAGGATTGGAGGGGGAAAACACTAAAATTCCAATGTAGGATTGCAAAAATAGTGAATTTCGCAGGAGTTGCCGCAGAGGCCTTTGCAGCGGTGCAGAGGCCTTTGCAACAATGCCGCAAAGGTCTTTGCAGTTCCGCAGAGGCTTTTGCGGCAATGCCGCACAACTCTGCAGCAATGGGCTCGTTTTCGCCCATTTCATCTGTTTTGACCCGTTCTTACTCATTTCTCGTTCATTTTACACAATTCTAATTGCATTGTACTTGTTACTCAGTCCTGGACAATTTAAAAGGGTTCAAATGTCAAAAAAAATTGTTTTGATTCTTCTATTTTGAGAGTTTTTGACCTTTGAAAGTTTGTTTACCAAGTCTAAGTACTTTTAAGGTTCAAACACATATTGGAAGGTACAAAATTAAGGGTTCACAAAAGGTTGATACCTTTGTTTTTTGTTGGCAGAGAGTTTTATTAGACCAAAGTTCCGTTTTATCGGGACCGAGTGATTAGATTGATTAGGGCCTAAGTAATTAATTAAAATGATTAATTAACTAATTAATGTGATGAAATGGATGGATGGATTAATTAATTAAAAAGATTAATTAATTAATTTGGATAAAGGGTAGATTTGAAAAAGAGAATGATTAATTTGATTTTGAAAAAAAAATGATTAATTAATTAATTAAAAAGATTAATTAATTAATTAATTGAGTGATTATTTTTAATTAAAAAAAAAAGAGATTTAGTTACTTAAAAAGATTAATTAACTTGGTTAGAGTGAGATAATTAATTAATTAAAAAGATTAATTAATTAATTATAGAGTGGTTTGAGGGAGAAGAAGAGAGGAATTAGACGATAGTTATCAACTCTAACTCAAGGGGTATGGAAAAATAATAGAAATGAGGGGGATATTTATAGGAAAATAGGGATGAGAGTAATTTGGAAAGTGAAAAAGTGAAAATACCAAAAGAATAGGGCTTGAAAAATGCTGAAAAATCATATTGAGAACATTTTGGAAACTGTAAAAAGGGTAGTGGGGACCACGCCACTAGAGAGGCAAGCGGCGCCGCTGATGTGCTAGGTGGCAAGGTGGCGGCACTGCCCAAAAGGGCAGTGGCACCATCGGAGGAAATTTTGCTTTTGCATTCAAGTCAGTTTTTTAGACTTTTGAATCAATTTTTGAGAGTTTTAAAGTTCATAAATTTTATCGGTCAATATTGATAGGCTCAAAATTAATTTTAGAAGACTTGAGCAGTCAGTGTGAGAGAAAATTACTTCTGATACAGAAGGTCTAGTCAAGGTTGGATAAGTGTCAGTGTTCAAAAATTAAATATCTTTCTACTAATATACCTGAAAGCCTATTTTTTGCTCCAGAGGCACTGTCCTCGAAAGGAGCACTGTCCTCTTAACCCTTGCCCACTAACTAGCTAGCAGGATAGTCATGTTGGCTCTGCGTAATGCATTAGTCTTAACAAGTGTCAAGCTATGGTCAGATGATGGGAGTGTAAAATTAAGGGTTCACAGTTATCCCCTTATCAAAATTGTCTTTTCTATAAGGTAATTATAATGATAGTGAACCCGGAAGAAGGGTGTGAGGCCTCACCTGAGCACCGGTCCGATCCGCTAAAGGGAATCGAAATGCTCATTTGGAAAAGAACTCACGAGGAAGCCTCGGGCTTATCTTTGATAGATTTGAAAATTGTTTTTAGGAGTCGCCACCTCAATTTATTTTTATTTTGGAAAATATAAGGAAAAAACCCATTTGACTCCAATTATAACCCAAAAGAAAAATGATCACTAGCCTTGAAACCAAAGAGAATTTAGGGACTAGATTTTCGGTTTATTTTAACAAAATAAGCTTGGCCAATTAATATAAGAGTGATTTAAAATATATTTCATGAATAAATTAAAATGCATGAATAGTTTATAATATGCATGATCATTCAATCCACAAAGTTTACACAATTAGAATTCAAAATAAAAGAGAGTTACTATTACAATGAAATCCAAACTTAGGGGATACCTTCTTTAGCCCTTGTGGGTTCTAGGGAAGTCACACATTCCCCAAACTAATCCTAATAATAAAGCAAAGAAACAAACACAAAAGTAAGTGAAGAAGGTGATAGGGGGATAGTTGATTAATTTTAACTAGATTCGATGCCTGAACCAAGCATGCCTACATATCCCTTTGAATGGGAATCAGAATCCACATAGTTCTCCCATCTTATGAAGGGGTTAGTTTAGCCTAGCCACTTTATCATGTTTTGATTGATTGATTAAAAGAGGATTGAGTTAGTTAATTAATTTAATTAATCACTGAATTGATTAGCTAACAACCTAGATGAATCAATTTAATTAACTAACTAAAAGAGACAATGAAATTAAGGGAAAGGAAGTTTACCTTGGACGGCGGATGACTGCTGGCTTTAGACGGCAAGCGATGGCTAGTTTTGGATGGCGGGTGGCAGTTGGCCTTGGATGGCAGGCGGCAGCTAGCTTTGGTGGGCGGCAGCTAGCCTTGGATGGCAAGCGGCAGCTGACCTCAAATAATGGACGATGACTAGCTTAGGCGATGGACACGAGCCTTAGGCAAGAGACTTGCCTCGAATAGGCGGGCGGCAGAAAGCCTTAAACTAGTCGAGTATGAATCAAGGAGAAACCCCCTAACTCACTTTGCTAAGCAAGGAGCGAATGCAAAGCGTTTTGCTTGAAATAATGCTTTTCAAGTGCTAGAAGTTGATGTTTTGAAGTGTGGGGAGGCCCTTTATATATAGGAGGAGGTTTGAAGCATACAAACTGTTCAAATACGATATGGGATTGCAAAAAATTGAAATTTCACCGGAGTTGCCACAGAGGCCTTTGCGGCACCGCATAGGTCTTTGCGACAGTGCCACATAGCCCTTTGTTGTTCCGCAGAGGACTTTGCAGTAGTGCCACAGGGCCTCATTTTCGCCCGTTCTTGCTCGTTTCTCATCCGTTTTATACGATTCCAGTTGCATTATACTCGTTACTCAGTCTCGGATGATTTGAAATGTTTCGAATGTCAAAAACAAATATTTTAATTTTTCATTTTAAAATTCTTTGACTTCTGAAGATTTATTTACTGAGCCCAAGTGTTTTTAAGGTTTAAACACATACTAGAAGGTGCAAAATTAAGGGTTCAAAGCTGCCCCCTCATCGGAATTATCTTTGTCTGAAAGGCGATTCTGATGAGTGTGAATTTTAGAATGAAGAGGATGCCCCCAGTATATTTGGGAGTGGCAAAAAGTTTTGATGAGGATGAAGAGGATGCCCCCAATATATTTGAAAGCGAAAAGAATGCCCCTAGTATATTTAGAAGCGAAGTGGATGCCTCCGGTATATTTGGAAGCGGCAAGGATGCCCCTAGTATATTTGGAAGCGAAGTGGAAATTCTGATAAGTGTGAAATGAAGAGGATGCCCCCAATATATTTGAAAACAAAGAGGATACCCCTAGTATATTTGGAAGCGGCAAGGAAATTCTGATGAGTGTGAAATAAAAAGGATGCCCCCGGTATATTTGGAAGCAAAGTGGATGCCTCTGGTATATTTGGAAGCGAAGTAGATGCCCCTGGTATATTTAGAAGCAAAGTGGATGCCCCCAGTATATTTGGAAGCAAAGTGGATGCCCCCGGCATATTTGGAAGTGGCGAGGATGCCCCCGGTATATTTGAAAGCAGCAGGAAATTATGATAAGTGTGAAATGAAAAGGATGCCCTCAGTATATTTAGAAGTGGCTGGAAGTTTTGATGAGTATGAAATGAAAAGGATACTCTTGGTATCTTTGGGAGCTTTAGGAAGAAAATGATAGTTCCTGTCTGGTAGGAAAGAAAAGTGATGATCCTGTCTAGTAGGATCAAGAAGAGATGACCATCCTGTCTGGTAGGAATGGTAAAGATAACTATCCTGTCTGGTAGGAATAGTAGTGGTCCTTTCTGGTAGGAATGAAAGTGATGATCCTGTTTGGTATGATCAAAAAGAGATGACCATCCTATCTTGTAAGAATGGTAAAGATAACTGTCCTATCTAATAGAAACAGTAGTGGTCCTTTCTAGTAGGATTGAAGGCGACGATCCCGTTTAATGCAAAAATGCTAGATGATTATGTAATGATTTAATAACTTAAACCTATGAAGGGTCACCCTAATATAAAAGTGCTAATCTTTGGGAGAAAGATGCCTCCATTTCAGAAAGGTGAATATTTGGAAGGGATATGCCCCCACTTTAGAATGATAGAGGAAAGTGGTTTGGTTATTTGGTTTTTTAGTTGATTGCCTAGTTTAGAGGTAAAGTGGGCATGCTAGGATTGGCTAGTTAATGGCTATTAGTTTGGCCAAGGAATAAGTATGGTGTGATCTTGGAAAAGATCGGGCTGTTCAGTTTAGATAGGACTAACTTGGTTTGAGGCTAAATTGGAGAGCTGCGTCAGAAAGGTCAGGTTTTTAGAGATGATCAAATTGGAAGGTTTAGGGAAGGTCAACTTATGGGGCTTGTCCTTGGAGAAGTTCATGTGGAAGGCTTAGTCAGGTCTGGCACTTTAGTTTGGTCAGGTTGCAACCTTTGGGGAGTTTATTTGGAAGGCTTGGTCAGGTTATGCTTTAGTCTCAGTTAGGTCTAGCTTAGAGGACAGGTCAGTCTAGGAGATTAGTTGGGGAAGGTTTGGTTAGATTTGGCTTTGAAGGAGATTATGGTCTATTATGAATGGTGAAAGGTAGGCTCAAGCTTCTTAGTTTAGGCTTCATTGGTGAAGGCTTTTAGGCTTGATTTCATGGTGAAGACTTTTGGGCTTTGTGATGAAGGTTTTTGGGGAGTAGTTTTAGGGTGAAGGCTCTTAGGCTTAGGCTTCATAGTGAAGGCTTTTTGATTTGGGTTTCATAGTGAAGGCTTTTGGATGAGGGTTTGCCCTTTTGTCATGGTTATATCATATTTTCAATGCCCATCGAATGGTTGGCAGGTTTTGATTCAATTGGACTTTATGGATGATGTAATTTGCTAAGGAGGCTTGGTCTTTTCAAGGATGATGAGGTTTTGCCAATGAGACATGGGATGACTTGAGTGGTTTGAGCCCTTCTCAAGCTTTGCAAGACATGATTTAATTTTGATCATGCTAAAGAAAACTGGCTTTAAGGATGATGAGTCTTGAAAGACTTAGGATCTTTGGTTTTGCCCATGGGCTTGGCCCTTAAAAGATGATGAGATTTTGCTAAGGAAAGGGTGGTATGAGGCTTGAGCTTGAAAAGATGGAATGATACATTTTAAAGTTAGGGAATGGTTTAAAAGCAAGTTGGAAATTTTGAAAATGATCAGGGAGGTTGCATGATTTAGCTATCTATAGCATGATTCACATAAAAGAACAAGCCCAGCTAATCTTATCATTTTGAGATTAAAGAGACATTTAGAGTGACATTTTGAATGTAGAAGACAAATTGGATGAAAGGAAGTGCCCTAAGGAGTGACTGAAGGTCTAATGAAAAGACAATTTGGGGATCATACTCCCAATGAGATAGGAACATGACAGACTAGCAATGTGAGAGATTGTGCCTAAGCTCTTTGAGCTAAGCAATGAGACAGATTAACAAAAGATGTTGATAACCTAGAAAGACATGCCTTCACTATGAGATAGGGGCGTAGAAGACAATATCACTTCAGAGAATATGCCTCTAGTGAGGAAGGATGACTTTAAAGACATGAGACAAGATGGATTGATTGAAGATGATTTGACAAACTTTGAATGATACGAAAGAAGATGACTAGAATGAGCTTTCTCGCCTTTTTCTTTTTCTTTTTTTTTTTTAGCTCTAACTTTTGCCTAAGCCGCCCTTTTTGGGTTTTCAACTTAGCGAGCTTGGATTATTGAAAATTAAGAGAAAACATTCCACCATGATTTGTTAATTTTCTTTATTTTAAGGGGGTTTAAACTTTGAATTTAGGATTTGATAAATCTTGTTGCCCCCTTGTTAAGGTGTATAGTTTGATTTTATGCTTCAATTATTTGATGAGAGGTTTATTTCTTAACCTTCTTTGGTTAGAAGCTGGCAAAGCAATTATTGATGGCACCTTAATTATGGTGGACTTAATTGATGTTCATATCTCTTTTTTTTTTTTTTTTTCAAAGCTCATCCATGTTTAGACAAGTGCATAAATAATTAAAAAGATGTGAATGTTTTATTACAATAGAAAATTTTATTATAAGATAACAAAAAAGGAATCGACATGATTGACAAAAAATAAAAGAAAATAAGATGACAGACTCTAACTTGAATTTACACTCAAACTTTGGGATTTAGACTCAGACTCAAACTCAAACTTGGAGATTTAGATTGAGACTTGGAATTCAATCTCAGATAGATCAAATCAGCTAAACTTGAACTCTTCTATGTCATACCACTTAGGGTTGAGGTAAGGTGGAGTTGAATTAGGTTCAAGTTCTTCATCACTGTTCAGGTTGGTGGTGAGAAATTCAGGTTGAAATGATGCACTTTGAATGCAATCTTCAACCTTTGATGCAGTTGCAATCAAAGCCTTAAAAGTGGGTAGGTATTAGGTTAACAAGTGGGCTCGGTAGGCTAGAAGTAGATTCTTGACAAGGATATCCACTTGTTTTTGCTCTGTTGGTCTATTTACCATTTGAGCAGCTTTAGCCCTCCACCTTGTAAGGAACATGGAGAAAGACTCCTCTGGAAGCTGCTTGATGGTTTCCAAGTCATGCCTAGTGACATCCATTTCACTATTATAATGATATTGTTCGACAAAGGCACAGCAGATATCATCCCATGTCCTTTTCTTGCTCTTGTCTAGTGAAAGGAACCATTTTCTAGTAACACTGGTTAGTGATTGTTGGAACAATTGAGCCAGGAGCTTATTGCTAACTCCTAAAGGTTTCATTGACCCCACATATATCTTCATATGAGTCTTAGGGCAAGCGGTTCCATCAAATCTCTCCAGTTCAGGCATTTTGAATTTAGGAGGAAGCTTGGCATTAGCGAATAAGGTTAAACTGTCCACATCAATTAGATCATTGCGGTGCTTTACTGATTTGAAGGTTCTTTCTATGGCTTTAAGTTTCTCCATGAGTAATCTAGTGTCTAGATAAGAGAAAACTTCCTCACCTTCATTTAGATATAGATTGGTTTGGTTAGGATTGGTTTGGTTCAAGATAAGGTTTGGGTTAGAATGGCTAAAAGTGGCCTAGTTAATAATAGCTTGAACTTCCTCAATAATAAATTGCCTTTGTTCCTTGAATTGGGCTTGCTGAGCAGTTAGGATAACTTGGAAATGCTCTTCTTGCTTCTTAAGGACTTTGGTCACAAGTGTGATCAAAGAAGCCATATCAAGTGGGTGGGCCATTATTACCTTCAAACCATAGCAATAAGGTAAGTGACGGGTATGGAATAAAAGAGGTAATAGAGGTATACGCATGCAGATCCTAATAGAAAAGGCTTCCTTATTATGTCATAGGCCTACCATTTTTTTTTTTTTTTGGCTTAAGGCATGATATGGTAGATGTTTTGGGCTTAGGGTAGTAGACTAAACCAAGGGTATTGGGTTTAAGGTAGTGTGTTAGGCCAAAGTTATTGGGTTTAAGGGTAACAGACTAGCTTTGATAGGTGATGGGTCACGGGTGTTGGGCTTAAGGATATTGTGTTGGGTCAAAGGTATTGAGCTTAGGGTAGTGTGTTGATGACTTGGGGTATAGGCCATAGGCATCTATCAATCTGAAGGTAATGGATTGGTTTTGAAGGTAATGGGCCAAGGATGTTGGGTGACGGTGTCTTATGGCTAGGTTGGCAAGGTATGGGTAAGAGGAGGGTAGAGATGTTTTTAGGTTACAATTTAGCACTAAGACATTTTGGGTAAGGTAAAGGTAATAGTGTTTAAGGTTAGAGGCGTTTGAGGTCAAGGCTAAGGAAATGAGGTTTTAGGTTTAGGGTTAGGATATTGGTGTTTAGGTTAAAAGCTAAGGTAATAGGGTTAGGGTATTAGTGTTTAAGCTAAAGGCTAAGGTAAAGGGATAAAGTTTAGGATTAGGGTATTGGTGTTTCGGTTAAACGCTAAGGTAAAAAGGTAAGGTTTAGGGTTAGGATATTAGTGTTTAGGTTAAAGGTTAAGATAAAGGGGTAAGATTTAGGGTGATGGCTTAAGGTTTATGAGGGCAAAGGTGAATGGGATAGAGGTGATAGTGTTTAAAGTTTAGAAGTGCAGGTGTTGGGATAAAGGTGAGTATATGACCCTTCTTCGGTTCAAGAACCTAGACTTAAGATGAATGCATGTTTTGTTATATAATATGGATGTTTGAGATGCATGAGGAAAGTATTTCATGAAAAATGCAAAGATGCAAGGTTCTAATTATGGTACATACAACCTAAGGCTAGGATCTAAGTTCATTACATAAAAAGGTAAAGGTGGCTTGATTTGGGTACCCATCACACTAAAGCAGCGATATACCTAACCATATGTGAGTCAAAGAGCCTCGTGTGCTTCCAATAGTACATGCATACTCATTACACCTTTGAAAGGATCAAAGGATTCATTGCAGGGTGGATGATTTCACTATCAGCAAATAGACCTAAGGAGGGTTACCCACTCGATGTTACTCACTATCCATTGTTTTCCTAGAACTAGGTTGGATGGCAAAGAGCCTACGCAAGTGATGCATGCAAAGTCACCATCATATTAAAAGGCCAAACTCTTTTTAAACCAATTAGTAGTCCACTTATTTTTTCCTTTTATTAAAAGAAAGTTAGTCCCCAGTGGAGTCGCCAGCTGTGAGGCCTCGCCTGAGCACTGGTCGGATCCGCTAAAGGGAATCGAAATGCTCATTTGGGAAAGAACTCACGAGGAAGCCTTTGGGCTTATCTTTGATGGATTTGAAAATTATTTTTAGGAGTTGCCACCTTAATTTATTTTTATTTGGGAAAATATAAGGACAAAACCCATTTGACTCCAATTATAACCCAAAAGAAAAAGGATCACTAGCCTCGAAACCAAAAAGGATTCAAGAACTAGATTTTTAGTGTATTTTAACAAAATAAGCTTAGCCAATTAATATAAGAGTGACTTAAAATATATTTCATGAATAAATTAAAATGCATGAATAGTTTATAATATGCATGATCATTCAATCCACAAAGTTTACACAACTAGAATTCAAAATAAAAGAGAGTTAATATTACAATGAAATCCAAACTTAGGGGATACCTCCTCTAGCCCTTGTGGGTTTTAGGAAAGTCACACATTCCCTAAACTAAGTGAAGAAGGTGATAGAAGGATAGTTGATTAATTTTAATTGGATTCAATATCTGAACCAAGCATGCCTACGTATCGCCTTGAATGAGAATCAGAATCCACACAGTTCTCCCATCTTGTGAAGGGGTTAGTTTAGCCTAGCCACTTTATCATGTTTTGATTAATTGATTAAAAGAGGGTTGAGTTAATTAATTAATTTAATTGATCACCGAATTGATTAGCTAACAACCTAAATGAATCAATTTAATTAACTAATTAAAAGAGACAATGAAATTAAGGGAAAGGAAGCTTACCTCGGATGGCAGACGATGGCTGGCTTTAAATGGCAGGCAATGGCTAGCTTTGGATGGTGGGCGACAGCTGGCCTTGGATGGCAGGCGGCGGCTAGCTTTGGTGGGCGGCAGCTAACCTTTGATGGCAAGCGGTGCCTAGCCTCGAACAACAGGCAGCAACTAGCCTTGGGCAGCAGACACAATTCTTAGGCAAGAGACTTGCCTCGAACAGGCAGGCCATGGCTAGCTTTGGGCGACGACCACAAGCCTTGGGCAAGAGACTTGCCTCAAACAGGCGGGCGGCAGAAAGCCTTAAACTAGTCGGGTAGGAATCAAGGAGAAACCCCCTTACTTGCTTTGCGAAGCAAGGAGCGAATACAAAGCATTTTGCTTGAAGTAATGCTTTTCAAGCTCTAGAAGTTGATGTTTTGAAGTGTGGGGAGGCCCTTTATATATAGGAGGAGGTTTAAAGCATAGAAATTGTTCAAATATGATATGGGATTGCAAAAAATTAAAATTTCACCAGAGTTGCCACAGAGGCCTTTGCGGCACCACATAGGTCTTTGTGGCAATGCCGCATAGCCTTTTGCGGTTCCGCAGAGGGCTTTCAGGCAGTGCCATAGACCTCTGCGGCAATGGGCCCCGCTTTCACCTGTTTCGCCCTTTTTCGCCCGTTCTTGCTCGTTTCTCGTCCTTTTGCACAATTCTAGTTATGTTATACTCGTTACTTAGTCTCGAATGATTTGAAATAGTTTAAATGTCAAAATGAAATATTTTGATTTTTCATTTTGATAGTTTTTGACTTCTGAAGATTTGTTTACTTAGCCTAATTGCTTTTAAGGTTTAAACACATACTGGAAGGCGCAAAATTAAGGGTTTACAAAGGGATAGTACAAGGAACCAAAGTGATGTCTAGGTCGGTACTTGGACATGTTTGGGTGATAGAAGTGGTCAAAAAGGAAGATGAAAAAAGAACCATTGGGATGTTTAAGTAATTATTTCTAAATATTTATGGATGAAAAATATGCTAGATAAACAAAAGCGAGAAATGAGACCAAAAAGATATCTAATCTGGTGGCTAGATATTTTTAGGCGAATTGATGGATTTGGGAAAAAGTGGTGGAAAGTGAACCGCATGGATGTCTAAGTGACTGTTTCTAGACATTTATAATGGAATTGTCTGATAAATAAGTGATATCCAAACTGGTGGCTAGATATTTTTGGGTGAATTTATTGATTCAATTGATTCAAGATGGAGAAAGAAACTAGAGGGATGCCTAGATTAGACATATCTAAGTGAAGGACTTGGACAAACTTTTGATAAAAGAGATGGAAAAAAGGAATCATAAGGATGTCTAGGTGATTGTTTCTAGACATTTATGGGTGGAAATTGATGGGTTTGGATAAAAGGGTATCAGTTGGCTTTGAAAAGATATTA
>CANTUT010001519.1:5000-12500 GCA_947687605.1 Reutealis trisperma
TGAACTACTTGAAGCATGGAAAAGTAGTACGTCGAAGGATGGGCAGTCCGTAGAGCTGCCGCCGGCCTTTGGGCACATTGGAACCATGGAAAAACGCATTGAAGCGCTTGAAAAGAAAATTGCTGATTGTGAAGCCACAGTGCTCACTTTATCCCAAGGTGGTGACTCAATTGGTGATGAGAAATTCCACCGTCTCGAAGCCACCATCAAAATTTTGGAAGGCTTAAGGCCTCGCTTGGCAAACTTGGAGGAGCTCACTCCTCGTGTTACTAATCTGGAGGGTTTAGTGCCCCGTACTAATTTTCTGGAGGGTTTAGTGCCCCGTACTAATATTTTGGAGGGTTTAGTGCCCCGTATTGATAACTTGGAGGGTTTAGTGCCCCGTATTAATATTCTGGAGGGTTTAGTGCCCCGTACTGTTATTTTGGAGGGTTTAGTGCCCCGTATTGATAACCTGGAGGGTTTAGTGCCCCGTATGAATATCTTGGAGGGTTTAGTGCCCCGTATAACTGAACTGGAGGGCTTAAGGCCCCGTTTTGCAGATTTGGAAGGTACAATAACCCGCTTGCTGGCGCTAGAGGAGATGCCTAAAGAGCTTGAGGCCTCATACAAAACTTTAGCAGAGGAATTTGACTCTGTGACAGACGATGCTAGAGAGGCAATCGTAGCAGTCCGAAATGAGTTGAAGGAATTGGAGGGCAAGGTCAATTCTCTGACGGTCAATGCAGGGAATTGCGAAGCAGGACCCGAGACAGGAAGGATGAAAATTCCTGAGCCCAAACCCTTTAATGGGATGAGGGATGCAAGGGAAGTAGATAATTTTCTTTTTGATCTTGATAATTATTTTGATGCTATTAACATTTCTTCTGATGTGAGAAAGCTAAAGTTAGCTCCAATGTACTTAACGGATGATGCAAAGGTGTGGTGGCGGACTAAAGCTGATGGGATTCGGAATGGGTTATACACAGTGGAGGCTTGGGATGACTTTAAACGAGAATTAAAATCCCAATTTTATCCGGAGAATGTAGCATACAATGCTCGATGCCAGTTGATGGAACTAAAACATACGGGGTCGGTGAAAGAATATGTTCGAAAATTTCAACGGATCATGTTGGATGTACAAGACATGGGGGAGAATGATAAATTATTTCATTTCATCCATGGGTTAAAACCTGAGGCCAAAACAGAGTTAAGGATGAAAGGCACGAGAGATCTCGCCTCAGCATTAGCCGCAGCAGAAAGTATTGATGACTATTCGGACAGTGCCCAGAAAAGAAAGTATCCATCTTTTGGAAACTTTGATAGAAGGCAAAATAAGTGGCCAAGGCCTTTCAGCAATGAAGGCTTCGGAATGAGATCCTCTTTTAATGGAGGGGATAAAGGAAATTCCAACTCAGGTGGGGTTGAAAATAGAGGCACAATCGGAATTGGAGACAGGAAAGGTTGGAATTTTAGGGAAGGAAATGCGGGATCCAAAACCTCTGGTACATCTAACTCTTTTGTACAACCCCCACGAAACATAAAGTGTTTCCTATGTCGAGGACCTCATAGAGTGGGGGAGTGCCCAAATCGAGCGGCTTTGAATGCTTTGAGGGCCTTACAGGAAGAAGAAAATCATGAGACAGAAGAGGCAAAAGAGTTCGATTCGGAGGAAAATGAACAATCTGCAATGGGGGCAATGAGATTTCTTGGGGCCCTAGAGAGACAAATGGATCAATCAAAGAAACAAAAGGAGAGAGGGCTGATGTATGTCGATATTGTAATAAATGGCAAATCCTCAAGAGCCCTAGTGGATACAGGGGCTACGGATAACTTTGTGGCAGAAACTGAGGCTTCTCGCCTTCGATTAGAAATTCAGAAGGATGTGGGAAAGTTGAAAGCAGTAAACTCAAAAGCGATTGAAACAGTGGGCATGTCTAGGGCAGTGGCTTGTCGACTAGGCCCCTGGACTGGTCAGGTGGACTTTACAGTGGCTCCGATGGATGATTTTGATGTTGTTTTGGGTTTGGATTTCTTAACGAAGTCTAGGGCCATCCCGGTCCCAGCAGCCAATTGTTTGTTGCTAATGGGGGAGCAACCTTGTGTGGTTCCCATATCCATAAGTCCTATCGCGGAGAAAAAGGTACTCTCGGCTCTCCAATTTAAGAAAGGGGTAAAGAGAAGAGAGCCAACTTATGCAGTGGTCCCCATCTTAAAAGAACAAGAAGTAGGCTTTGGGTATCCAGAAGACATCAGAGATGTGATGTTAGAATTTGAAGATATAATGCCGGATCAATTACCCAAAGCACTGCCCCCACGTCGAGATGTAGATCACAGTATTGAACTTATTCCTGGAGCAAAGCCGCCAGCTAAAGCTCCCTATAGAATGGCCCCACCGGAACTAGCCGAGTTGCGGAAACAATTGGATGAATTACTAGAAGCGGGATTCATTAGACTCTCAAAAGCTCCTTTTGGCGCCCCAGTGTTGTTCCAAAAGAAGCAAGATGGTAGCTTGAGATTGTGTGTTGATTATCGGGCTCTCAATAAAGTGACAGTACGGAACAAGTACCCAATCCCACTCATCGCAGATCTCTTTGACCAGTTGAGTCAAGCTAAGTACTTCACCAAATTAGATCTTCGATCAGGGTACCATCAAGTTCGAGTTGCGGAGGGGGACGAACCAAAGACCACATGTGTTACTCGATATGGTGCGTTTGAATTTCTTGTTATGCCTTTTGGTTTAACTAATGCTCCTGCTACTTTTTGTACTTTGATGAACCAGGTGTTTCACGAATATCTAGACAAATTTGTGGTGGTTTATTTGGATGACATTGTAGTGTATAGCACTACACTGGAGGAACATCGGGAGCATTTACGATTGGTCTTTGAGAAGCTGAGACAGAATCAACTCTTTGTGAAAAGGGAAAAATGTGCTTTTGCCCAAAAGAGCATAAAATTCTTAGGGCATGTGATCGAACAAGGCCGATTGAAGATGGATCAAGCCAAAGTGAAAGCCATTCAGGAGTGGAGCATACCCACTGGTGTGACTGAACTCCGGTCATTCTTGGGATTGGCAAATTATTACAGGCGATTCATTTCAGGATACTCACAGAGGATATGGCCCCTTACAGAACTTCTGAAGAAGGGACACAGTTGGCAATGGACAAAGGATTGCCAAGAATCCTTTGAAAACTTGAAGCAAGCTATATTGGCGGATCCAGTATTGGTGTTACCGAATATGTCAAAACCCTTCGAAATACATACTGATGCTTCAGATTTTGCTTTGGGTGGAGTATTGATGCAGGAAAAACATCCAATTGCCTTTGAGAGCAGGAAATTTAGTGAGACAGAACGGCGATACACGGCACAAGAGAAGGAATTGTTAGCAGTTATACATTGTCTTCGGGTGTGGAGACACTACATTCTGGGGTCCAAATTTGTGGTAAAGACAGATAATACGGCGGTGAGTCACTTCCTTACGCAGGCCAAATTGACACCCAAGCAAGCCCGATGGCAAGAATACTTGGCAGAATTTGATTTTCACTTCGAGTACAAGCCAGGGGTGACGAATCGAGTGGCAGATGCCCTTAGTAGAAAAGCAGAGTTGGCGGTGCTAAAACAGTTGGCTCAATTGTCGTGCAGTAGCCTAAACTCATCTATGCGCAACCAGATCCGGGAAAACTTAAATAAGGACCCGCAAGCAGTGGCACTTATGAATCTGGTAAAAGCTGGGAAGACAAGACAGTTTTGGCTGGAAGATGGGCTCCTCATGACAAACAAGCAACGGTTGTACGTCCCAAAAGCAGGAAATCTGAGAAAAATATTATTGCAGGAATGTCATGACACCTTGTGGGCAGGACACCCAGGTCGGCATCGGACACTAGCATTAGTACAACAAGGGTATTACTGGCCCCAGATGGAGGAGGATACACTAGACTATACTAAAACTTGCTTAGTATGTCAACAGGATAAAGTGGATCATCAGAAAGTAGCAGGCTTGCTTGAACCACTTCCTACACCTAGTAGACCATGGGAGAGTGTTTCTCTCGATTTCATCTCTCACCTTCCAAAAGTGGAGCAATTTGACACCATTCTGGTGATAGTCGATCGGTTCTCGAAGTATGCAACATTTGTCCCTATGGCTAAAACCAGTACAGCGGAGGATACTGCTCGGGCATTCTTCAAGTATGTGGTGAAGTATTGGGGTGTTCCGAAAAGTATTGTGAGTGACCGAGATTCTCGGTTTGTGGGATCTTTCTGGTCAGAACTATTTCGATTGTTGGGATCTCGGTTAGACATGTCTACCAGTTTCCATCCCCAAACAGATGGGCAAACAGAACGGTTCAATGGCCTTTTGGAGGAATATCTTCGGCACTTTGTATCCACCAATCAGAAGAATTGGATCCCTTTACTTGATGTTGCACAATTTTGCTTTAACTCACATAAAAGCTCTGCTACTAACAAAAGTGCTTTTGAGATTGTCACAGGTCAACAGCCATTATTGCCTCACACGCTAGAAGGTCCTTATACAGGCAGAAATCCAAAAAGCTTATCAATTCACTTTGGAATGGAAGCAGAACAATGATATTGCCAAAGCTCACTTGGAGAAAGCACGCAATCGTATGAAGAAATGGGCTGATCAAAAGAGACGACCAGAAAATTTTGAAGTGGGAGACTTGGTACTTGTCAAGATCAAGCCAGAGCAATTTCGCTTCCTCTACAACAGAGACCACCGCCTAGTACGAAAGTATGCAGGACCTTTTCCTATTATTGCCAAAGTCGGGAGAGCTGCCTACAAGATTAATCCTCCATCATGGATGACAGTTCACCCAGTCTTCCATGTCAGCCAGCTTAAGCCATTCCATCCAGATGCTGTCGACTCCAAACGAACAAAAGATCGCCGTCCAGCTATCACCAGAGCACAGCCTCTCGACAAAGAAGTAGAAGAGATCCTTGAGGAGAGAGTAGTCAAGCGCCAGAGAGAGTACTTAGTGAAGTGGAAAGGCCTGTCCTCAGAAGAAAACTCCTGGGAGAAAGAAGCACACCTCCAGCCTTATGCCCACAAGATTCGAGATTTTGTTCAGAAGTCTTTATTCTACAAGAAATTAGAAGCCCTATAGTCAACGGGGTCGTTGACTGTTGGAGTGGGGGAGAATGTAACGGGGGATTGATTTTGTAATTCTTATAAGGGGAAATGTGATAGATTTTGTAATTAGGTCATTTTCACTATGTTATCTTGTAATAAAGGAGGACTCTCCTCCTCGCACCTTATGCTTTCTCCTCCTCGCACAGCCCAGTTTGCTCTTTTAGCATATATAGGGGGGAGTGACTGGTGAGCCAAGTGATTGGGGAGCCAGGCACTGTTGGTTGCTTAGCTCGTTGTAAGGTCCCCCCTACTTACAATGGGCGCACTGTGGCTTCTATGATGTAATGAATTACAAATCAATGAAATGAGATTGGCTTGATGTTTCCTCATGGGCTGTCCCGTTCTATTACGAATGCTTGGTTGCTAAACTATTGTTATGCTATGTTGTCGCTTTCATGCTATCATTGATAACATTGGCCCGTTATTGATATAAATCTTGCTATGCTTATGCACAGGTAACTGAACATTTGGCTGGCTTGTGATTGTTAGCAAGCGCCGCACGGTCCCAACGGTGTTACAAGAGACTGGGCCCGTGACATATATGCAAAATGTGCAAACTGGGCTGTGCGAGGAGGAGAAAGCACTAGGTGCGAGGAGGAGAGTACCCCATAAAATTTTATCTCTAAGGAATTTGGGTCCAATTTTTTGCACACATGTTTGGGACAATCCAACAAACAAAATGGCTCATCATCTTCTCAGTGCAAAGGCGGATGGGGGGAGAACGGGCGGAGGGAGGGACAACGGGCCCGTTGCGGTGGCCGAACGGGCCCGTGGCGTAGGCTTGACGAAAGTGGCGGGCAAGTGGTGGCCAATTTGTTTTTTATTGCAATAAACAAACATGCCATGAATGTTAACAGCCGAAAACACACGCATGATCAAAAAAGACACCGTCCTTCGAGCCGATCGGTGGAGGGAGGGACGAACGGGCCCGTGGCGTGGTCGTGCCGAAAGTGGTGGGCAATTGGTAGGCAATTTGTTTTTGGTTGCAACAAACAAGTAGGCCACCAATGCTAGCAGCCAAAAATGCCTGCAAAAGTGAAAGGAAATCACATTTCGAGCCGATCGGCCGGGGGAAGCACGACGGGCCCGTCTCGCTGGCTTGCCGGAAGTGCTAGGCAAGTGGTAGCCAATTTGCATCCGGTTGCAGCAGACAACCACGCCACCAATGCTAGCAACCTAAAATGCCCGCAAAAATTACAGGAAATCACCTTCCGAGCCGATCGGCCGGGGGAGGCACGACGGGCCCGTTGCGTTGGCCTGTCGGAAGTGCTGGGCAAGTCGTAGCCAATTTGCATTCGGTTGCAACAACCAACCACGCCACCAATGCTAGCAATCGAAAATGCCTGCAAAAACAAAAGGGCGGTTTGGTCCCGTTTTGGCCCCAAAAACATTTTATTTTGGCCTAAATCTAAGGTTTTTGGATTTTTGACAACTTTCGACAATATTTTCTTGAGGTTAGAGAAATCATTTTCTAATTTCCACTGAAGGGGATAACCTTCCCATTAAGAAGAATGGATTTGTGCATTAATTGACGGCTATGTTGACATTATATGATAAAATGATACATATAATATATCAGTAGAGAGCATAACAAAAATTAATTGGTAGATTGAATGGTTAAGTTATTTTAATTTTATTGATTGGTCTTGGGTTCAAATACCACTAACGCCATTTTTTTTTTCTCTTCACCATTAATATCATATGATATCTACGATGACCATCTTACTATGGTCGTGCAATGGCAATAGTTTTTGGAACTTTGGTCATTTGCTACCTTATTATAGGCCAGCATTAGTTGCTCGGCTAATGGAAGGCGATGAAGGGCATAGTCATACCGAATGGGTTAACATTAATTAGCACTTAGTTGGGTAAATGGTAATTAAGGACTAGTCATGCCAGATGGGCTAACGACTATTAGCATGCGGTTGGCAAATGAACGACGGTCAAGGCATGCATATCCATCCCAATTAGCGAATGAAGGGCAATAAGGCACAAACCCACGCCACCAATGCTAGCAATCGAAAACGCTTGCAAAAACCAAAGGAAATCACCTTTTGAGTCGATTGGCCGAGGGAGGCACGACGGCCCCGTGCTGTAGGCTTGCTGGAAGTGCCAGGCAAGTGATAGCCAATTTGCATTCGGTTGCAAAGAACAAGCATGCCACCGATGCGAGCAACCGAAAATGCTGGCAAAAATGAAAGGAAATCGCATTTCGAGCCTATCGGCCGAGGGAGGGATGATGGGCCCGTTGCGCTGGCAGCATGTGCCCGTTGCGCTGCCAGCACATAGGTTGGAGAACGGATGCCTATCCTCTTAGTGCAAAGGCGGATGGGGGGAGAACGGGCGGAGGGAGGGACAACGGGCCCGTTGAGTTG
>CANTUT010001519.1:62500-70000 GCA_947687605.1 Reutealis trisperma
GTCGTAGCCAATTAGCATTCGGTTGCAACAATCAACCACGCCACCAATGCTAGCAATCGAAAATGCCTGCAAAAACAAAAGGCCGGTTTGGCCCCGTTTTGGCCCCAAAAACATTTTATTTTGGCCTAAATCTAAGGTTTTTGGATTTTTGACAACTTTCGACAATATTTTCTTGAGGTTAGAGAAATCATTTTCTAATTTCCACTGAAGGGGATAACCTTCCCATTAAGAAGAATGGATTTGTGCATTAATTGACGGCTATGTTGACATTATATGATAAAATGATACATATAATATATCAGTAGAGAGCATAACAAAAATTAATTGGTAGATTGAATGGTTAAGTTATTTTAATTTTATTGATTGGTCTTGGGTTCAAATACCACTAACGCCATTTTTTTTTCTCTTCACCATTAATATCATATGATATCTACGATGACCATCTTACTATGGTCGTGCAATGGCAATAGTTTTTGGAACTTTGGTCATTTGCTACCTTATTATAGGCCAGCATTAGTTGCTCGGCTAATGGAAGGCAATGAAGGGCATAGTCATACCGAATGGGTTAACATTAATTAGCACTTAGTTGGGTAAATGGTAATTAAGGACTAGTCATGCCAGATGGGCTAACGACTATTAGCATGCGGTTGGCAAATGAACGACGGTCAAGGCATGCATATCCATCCCAATTAGCGAATGAAGGGCAATAAGGCACAAACCCACGCCACCAATGCTAGCAATCGAAAACGCTTGCAAAAACCAAAGGAAATCACCTTTTGAGTCGATTGGCCGAGGGAGGCACGACGGCCCCGTGCTGTAGGCTTGCTGGAAGTGCCAGGCAAGTGATAGCCAATTTGCATTCGGTTGCAAAGAACAAGCATGCCACCGATGCGAGCAACCGAAAATGCTGGCAAAAATGAAAGGAAATCGCATTTCGAGCCTATCCGTCCCGTTCTCCCCCCATCCGCCTTTGCACTAAGAGGATAGGCTCGAAATGCGATTTCCTTTCATTTTTGCCAGCATTTTCAGTTGCTCGCATCGGTGGCATGCTTGTTCTTTGCAACCGAATGCAAATTGGCTATCACTTGCCTGGCACTTCCAGCAAGCCTACAGCACGGGGCCGTCGTGCCTCCCTCGGCCAATCGACTCAAAAGGTGATTTCCTTTGGTTTTTGCAAGCGTTTTCGATTGCTAGCATTGGTGGCGTGGGTTTGTGCCTTATTGCCCTTCATTCGCTAATTGGGATGGATATGCATGCCTTGACCGTCGTTCATTTGCCAACCGCATGCTAATAGTCGTTAGCCCATCTGGCATGACTAGTCATTAATTACCATTTACCCAACTAAGTGCTAATTAATGTTAACCCATTTGGTATGACTATGCCCTTCATCGCCTTCCATTAGCCGAGCAACTAATGCTGGCCTATAATAAGGTAGCAAATGACCAAAGTTCCAAAAACTATTGCCATTGCACGACCATAGTAAGATGGGCATCGTAGATATCATATGATATTAATGGTGAAGAGAAAAAAAAAATGGCGTTAGTGGTATTTGAACCCAAGACCAATCAATAAAATTAAAATAACTTAACCATTCAATCTACCAATTAATTTTTGTTATGCTCTCTACTGATATATTATATGTATCATTTTATCATATAATGTCAACATAGCCGTCAATTAATGCACAAATCCATTCTTCTTAATGGGAAGGTTATCCCCTTGAGTGGAAATTAGAAAATGATTTCTCTAACCTGAAGAAAATATTGTCGAAAGTTGTCAAAAATCCAAAAACCTTAGATTTAGGCCAAAATAAAATGTTTTTGGGGCCAAAACGGGACCAAACCGCCCTTTTGTTTTTGCAGGCATTTTCGATTGCTAGCATTGGTGGCGTGGTTGGTTGTTGCAACCGAATGCAAATTGGCTACGACTTGCCCAGCACTTCCGACAGGCCAACGCAACGGGCCCGTCGTGCCTCCCCCGGCCGATCGGCTCGGAAGGTGATTTCCTGTAATTTTTGCGGGCATTTTAGGTTGCTAGCATTGGTGGCGTGGTTGTCTGCTGCAACCGGATGCAAATTGGCTACCACTTGCCTAGCACTTCCGGCAAGCCAGCGAGACGGGCCCGTCGTGCTTCCCCCGGCCGATCGGCTCGAAATGTGATTTCCTTTCACTTTTGCAGGCATTTTTGGCTGCTAGCATTGGTGGCCTACTTGTTTGTTGCAACCAAAAACAAATTGCCTACCAATTGCCCACCACTTTCGGCACGACCACGCCACGGGCCCGTTCGTCCCTCCCTCCACCGATCGGCTCGAAGGACGGTGTCTTTTTTGTTCATGCGTGTGTTTTCGGCTGTTAACATTCATGGCATGTTTGTTTATTGCAATAAAAAACAAATTGGCCACCACTTGCCCGCCGCTTTCGTCAAGCCTACGCCACGGGCCCGTTCGGCCACCGCAACGGGCCCGTTGTCCCTCCCTCCGCCCGTTCTCCCCCCATCCGCCTTTGCACTGAGAAGATGATGAGCCATTTTGTTTGTTGGATTGTCCCAAACATGTGTGCAAAAAATTGGACCCAAATTCCTTAGAGATAAAATTTTATGGGGTACTCTCCTCCTCGCACCTAGTGCTTTCTCCTCCTCGCACAGCCCAGTTTGCACATTTTGCATATATGTAACGGGGGATTGATTTTGTAATTCTTATAAGGGGAAATGTGATAGATTTTGTAATTAGGTCATTTTCACTATGTTATCTTGTAATAAAGGAGGACTCTCCTCCTCGCACCTTATGCTTTCTCCTCCTCGCACAGCCCAGTTTGCTCTTTTAGCATATATAGGGGGGAGTGACTGGTGAGCCAAGTGATTGGGGAGCCAGGCACTGTTGGTTGCTTAGCTCGTTGTAAGGTCCCCCCTACTTACAATGGGCGCACTGTGGCTTCTATGATGTAATGAATTACAAATCAATGAAATGAGATTGGCTTGATGTTTCCTCATGGGCTGTCCCGTTCTATTACGAATGCTTGGTTGCTAAACTATTGTTATGCTATGTTGTCGCTTTCATGCTATCATTGATAACATTGGCCCGTTATTGATATAAATCTTGCTATGCTTATGCACAGGTAACTGAACATTTGGCTGGCTTGTGATTGTTAGCAAGCGCCGCACGGTCCCAACGGTGTTACAAGAGACTGGGCCCGTGACATTTGGTATCAGAGCAATAACAAACCTTATTATTGTTTGATAGCCATGACGAAAACATCTTCGAGGATGGATGTGTTGGAAAAGCGATTTGATGAACTACTTGAAGCATGGAAAAGTAGTACGTCGAAGGATGGGCAGTCCGTAGAGCTGCCGCCGGCCTTTGGGCACATTGGAACCATGGAAAAACGCATTGAAGCGCTTGAAAAGAAAATTGCTGATTGTGAAGCCACAGTGCTCACTTTATCCCAAGGTGGTGACTCAATTGGTGATGAGAAATTCCACCGTCTCGAAGCCACCATCAAAATTTTGGAAGGCTTAAGGCCTCGCTTGGCAAACTTGGAGGAGCTCACTCCTCGTGTTACTAATCTGGAGGGTTTAGTGCCCCGTACTAATTTTCTGGAGGGTTTAGTGCCCCGTACTAATATTTTGGAGGGTTTAGTGCCCCGTATTGATAACTTGGAGGGTTTAGTGCCCCGTATTAATATTCTGGAGGGTTTAGTGCCCCGTACTGTTATTTTGGAGGGTTTAGTGCCCCGTATTGATAACCTGGAGGGTTTAGTGCCCCGTATGAATATCTTGGAGGGTTTAGTGCCCCGTATAACTGAACTGGAGGGCTTAAGGCCCCGTTTTGCAGATTTGGAAGGTACAATAACCCGCTTGCTGGCGCTAGAGGAGATGCCTAAAGAGCTTGAGGCCTCATACAAAACTTTAGCAGAGGAATTTGACTCTGTGACAGACGATGCTAGAGAGGCAATCGTAGCAGTCCGAAATGAGTTGAAGGAATTGGAGGGCAAGGTCAATTCTCTGACGGTCAATGCAGGGAATTGCGAAGCAGGACCCGAGACAGGAAGGATGAAAATTCCTGAGCCCAAACCCTTTAATGGGATGAGGGATGCAAGGGAAGTAGATAATTTTCTTTTTGATCTTGATAATTATTTTGATGCTATTAACATTTCTTCTGATGTGAGAAAGCTAAAGTTAGCTCCAATGTACTTAACGGATGATGCAAAGGTGTGGTGGCGGACTAAAGCTGATGGGATTCGGAATGGGTTATACACAGTGGAGGCTTGGGATGACTTTAAACGAGAATTAAAATCCCAATTTTATCCGGAGAATGTAGCATACAATGCTCGATGCCAGTTGATGGAACTAAAACATACGGGGTCGGTGAAAGAATATGTTCGAAAATTTCAACGGATCATGTTGGATGTACAAGACATGGGGGAGAATGATAAATTATTTCATTTCATCCATGGGTTAAAACCTGAGGCCAAAACAGAGTTAAGGATGAAAGGCACGAGAGATCTCGCCTCAGCATTAGCCGCAGCAGAAAGTATTGATGACTATTCGGACAGTGCCCAGAAAAGAAAGTATCCATCTTTTGGAAACTTTGATAGAAGGCAAAATAAGTGGCCAAGGCCTTTCAGCAATGAAGGCTTCGGAATGAGATCCTCTTTTAATGGAGGGGATAAAGGAAATTCCAACTCAGGTGGGGTTGAAAATAGAGGCACAATCGGAATTGGAGACAGGAAAGGTTGGAATTTTAGGGAAGGAAATGCGGGGTCCAAAACCTCTGGTACATCTAACTCTTTTGTACAACCCCCACGAAACATAAAGTGTTTCCTATGTCGAGGACCTCATAGAGTGGGGGAGTGCCCAAATCGAGCGGCTTTGAATGCTTTGAGGGCCTTACAGGAAGAAGAAAATCATGAGACAGAAGAGGCAAAAGAGTTCGATTCGGAGGAAAATGAACAATCTGCAATGGGGGCAATGAGATTTCTTGGGGCCCTAGAGAGACAAATGGATCAATCAAAGAAACAAAAGGAGAGAGGGCTGATGTATGTCGATATTGTAATAAATGGCAAATCCTCAAGAGCCCTAGTGGATACAGGGGCTACGGATAACTTTGTGGCAGAAACTGAGGCTTCTCGCCTTCGATTAGAAATTCAGAAGGATGTGGGAAAGTTGAAAGCAATAAACTCAAAAGCGATTGAAACAGTGGGCATGTCTAGGGCAGTGGCTTGTCGACTAGGCCCCTGGACTGGTCAGGTGGACTTTACAGTGGCTCCGATGGATGATTTTGATGTTGTTTTGGGTTTGGATTTCTTAACGAAGTCTAGGGCCATCCCGGTCCCAGCAGCCAATTGTTTGTTGCTAATGGGGGAGCAACCTTGTGTGGTTCCCATATCCATAAGTCCTATCGCGGAGAAAAAGGTACTCTCGGCTCTCCAATTTAAGAAAGGGGTAAAGAGAAGAGAGCCAACTTATGCAGTGGTCCCCATCTTAAAAGAACAAGAAGTAGGCTTTGGGTATCCAGAAGACATCAGAGATGTGATGTTAGAATTTGAAGATATAATGCCGGATCAATTACCCAAAGCACTGCCCCCACGTCGAGATGTAGATCACAGTATTGAACTTATTCCTGGAGCAAAGCCGCCAGCTAAAGCTCCCTATAGAATGGCCCCACCGGAACTAGCCGAGTTGCGGAAACAATTGGATGAATTACTAGAAGCGGGATTCATTAGACTCTCAAAAGCTCCTTTTGGCGCCCCAGTGTTGTTCCAAAAGAAGCAAGATGGTAGCTTGAGATTGTGTGTTGATTATCGGGCTCTCAATAAAGTGACAGTACGGAACAAGTACCCAATCCCACTCATCGCAGATCTCTTTGACCAGTTGAGTCAAGCTAAGTACTTCACCAAATTAGATCTTCGATCAGGGTACCATCAAGTTCGAGTTGCGGAGGGGGACGAACCAAAGACCACATGTGTTACTCGATATGGTGCGTTTGAATTTCTTGTTATGCCTTTTGGTTTAACTAATGCTCCTGCTACTTTTTGTACTTTGATGAACCAGGTGTTTCACGAATATCTAGACAAATTTGTGGTGGTTTATTTGGATGACATTGTAGTGTATAGCACTACACTGGAGGAACATCGGGAGCATTTACGATTGGTCTTTGAGAAGCTGAGACAGAATCAACTCTTTGTGAAAAGGGAAAAATGTGCTTTTGCCCAAAAGAGCATAAAATTCTTAGGGCATGTGATCGAACAAGGCCGATTGAAGATGGATCAAGCCAAAGTGAAAGCCATTCAGGAGTGGAGCATACCCACTGGTGTGACTGAACTCCGGTCATTCTTGGGATTGGCAAATTATTACAGGCGATTCATTTCAGGATACTCACAGAGGATATGGCCCCTTACAGAACTTCTGAAGAAGGGACACAGTTGGCAATGGACAAAGGATTGCCAAGAATCCTTTGAAAACTTGAAGCAAGCTATATTGGCGGATCCAGTATTGGTGTTACCGGATATGTCAAAACCCTTCGAAATACATACTGATGCTTCAGATTTTGCTTTGGGTGGAGTATTGATGCAGGAAAAACATCCAATTGCCTTTGAGAGCAGGAAATTTAGTGAGACAGAACGGCGATACACGGCACAAGAGAAGGAATTGTTAGCAGTTATACATTGTCTTCGGGTGTGGAGACACTACATTCTGGGGTCCAAATTTGTGGTAAAGACAGATAATACGGCGGTGAGTCACTTCCTTACGCAGGCCAAATTGACACCCAAGCAAGCCCGATGGCAAGAATACTTGGCAGAATTTGATTTTCACTTCGAGTACAAGCCAGGGGTGACGAATCGAGTGGCAGATGCCCTTAGTAGAAAAGCAGAGTTGGCGGTGCTAAAACAGTTGGCTCAATTGTCGTGCAGTAGCCTAAACTCATCTATGCGCAACCAGATCCGGGAAAACTTAAATAAGGACCCGCAAGCAGTGGCACTTATGAATCTGGTAAAAGCTGGGAAGACAAGACAGTTTTGGCTGGAAGATGGGCTCCTCATGACAAACAAGCAACGGTTGTACGTCCCAAAAGCAGGAAATCTGAGAAAAATATTATTGCAGGAATGTCATGACACCTTGTGGGCAGGACACCCAGGTCGGCATCGGACACTAGCATTAGTACAACAAGGGTATTACTGGCCCCAGATGGAGGAGGATACACTAGACTATACTAAAACTTGCTTAGTATGTCAACAGGATAAAGTGGATCATCAGAAAGTAGCAGGCTTGCTTGAACCACTTCCTACACCTAGTAGACCATGGGAGAGTGTTTCTCTCGATTTCATCTCTCACCTTCCAAAAGTGGAGCAATTTGACACCATTCTGGTGATAGTCGATCGGTTCTCGAAGTATGCAACATTTGTCCCTATGGCTAAAACCAGTACAGCGGAGGATACTGCTCGGGCATTCTTCAAGTATGTGGTGAAGTATTGGGGTGTTCCGAAAAGTATTGTGAGTGACCGA
>CANTUT010001519.1:80000-90000 GCA_947687605.1 Reutealis trisperma
TTGCAATAAAAAACAAATTGGCCACCACTTGCCCGCCGCTTTCGTCAAGCCTACGCCACGGGCCCGTTCGGCCAACTCAACGGGCCCGTTGTCCCTCCCTCCGCCCGTTCTCCCCCCATCCGCCTTTGCACTAAGAGGATAGGCATCCGTTCTCCAACCTATGTGCTGGCAGCGCAACGGGCACATGCTGCCAGCGCAACGGGCCCATCATCCCTCCCTCGGCCGATAGGCTCGAAATGCGATTTCCTTTCATTTTTGCCAGCATTTTCGGTTGCTCGCATCGGTGGCATGCTTGTTCTTTGCAACCGAATGCAAATTGGCTATCACTTGCCTGGCACTTCCAGCAAGCCTACAGCACGGGGCCGTCGTGCCTCCCTCGGCCAATCGACTCAAAAGGTGATTTCCTTTGGTTTTTGCAAGCGTTTTCGATTGCTAGCATTGGTGGCGTGGGTTTGTGCCTTATTGCCCTTCATTCGCTAATTGGGATGGATATGCATGCCTTGACCGTCGTTCATTTGCCAACCGCATGCTAATAGTCGTTAGCCCATCTGGCATGACTAGTCATTAATTACCATTTACCCAACTAAGTGCTAATTAATGTTAACCCATTTGGTATGACTATGCCCTTCATCGCCTTCCATTAGCCGAGCAACTAATGCTGGCCTATAATAAGGTAGCAAATGACCAAAGTTCCAAAAACTATTGCCATTGCACGACCATAGTAAGATGGGCATCGTAGATATCATATGATATTAATGGTGAAGAGAAAAAAAAAATGGCGTTAGTGGTATTTGAACCCAAGACCAATCAATAAAATTAAAATAACTTAACCATTCAATCTACCAATTAATTTTTGTTATGCTCTCTACTGATATATTATATGTATCATTTTATCATATAATGTCAACATAGCCGTCAATTAATGCACAAATCCATTCTTCTTAATGGGAAGGTTATCCCCTTGAGTGGAAATTAGAAAATGATTTCTCTAACCTGAAGAAAATATTGTCGAAAGTTGTCAAAAATCCAAAAACCTTAGATTTAGGCCAAAATAAAATGTTTTTGGGGCCAAAACGGGACCAAACCGCCCTTTTGTTTTTGCAGGCATTTTCGATTGCTAGCATTGGTGGCGTGGTTGGTTGTTGCAACCGAATGCAAATTGGCTACGACTTGCCCAGCACTTCCGACAGGCCAACGCAACGGGCCCGTCGTGCCTCCCCCGGCCGATCGGCTCGGAAGGTGATTTCCTGTAATTTTTGCGGGCATTTTAGGTTGCTAGCATTGGTGGCGTGGTTGTCTGCTGCAACCGGATGCAAATTGGCTACCACTTGCCTAGCACTTCCGGCAAGCCAGCGAGACGGGCCCGTCGTGCTTCCCCCGGCCGATCGGCTCGAAATGTGATTTCCTTTCACTTTTGCAGGCATTTTTGGCTGCTAGCATTGGTGGCCTACTTGTTTGTTGCAACCAAAAACAAATTGCCTACCAATTGCCCACCACTTTCGGCACGACCACGCCACGGGCCCGTTCGTCCCTCCCTCCACCGATCGGCTCGAAGGACGGTGTCTTTTTTGTTCATGCGTGTGTTTTCGGCTGTTAACATTCATGGCATGTTTGTTTATTGCAATAAAAAACAAATTGGCCACCACTTGCCCGCCGCTTTCGTCAAGCCTACGCCACGGGCCCGTTCGGCCACCGCAACGGGCCCGTTGTCCCTCCCTCCGCCCGTTCTCCCCCCATCCGCCTTTGCACTGAGAAGATGATGAGCCATTTTGTTTGTTGGATTGTCCCAAACATGTGTGCAAAAAATTGGACCCAAATTCCTTAGAGATAAAATTTTATGGGGTACTCTCCTCCTCGCACCTAGTGCTTTCTCCTCCTCGCACAGCCCAGTTTGCACATTTTGCATATATGTAACGGGGGATTGATTTTGTAATTCTTATAAGGGGAAATGTGATAGATTTTGTAATTAGGTCATTTTCACTATGTTATCTTGTAATAAAGGAGGACTCTCCTCCTCGCACCTTATGCTTTCTCCTCCTCGCACAGCCCAGTTTGCTCTTTTAGCATATATAGGGGGGAGTGACTGGTGAGCCAAGTGATTGGGGAGCCAGGCACTGTTGGTTGCTTAGCTCGTTGTAAGGTCCCCCCTACTTACAATGGGCGCACTGTGGCTTCTATGATGTAATGAATTACAAATCAATGAAATGAGATTGGCTTGATGTTTCCTCATGGGCTGTCCCGTTCTATTACGAATGCTTGGTTGCTAAACTATTGTTATGCTATGTTGTCGCTTTCATGCTATCATTGATAACATTGGCCCGTTATTGATATAAATCTTGCTATGCTTATGCACAGGTAACTGAACATTTGGCTGGCTTGTGATTGTTAGCAAGCGCCGCACGGTCCCAACGGTGTTACAAGAGACTGGGCCCGTGACATTTGGTATCAGAGCAATAACAAACCTTATTATTGTTTGATAGCCATGACGAAAACATCTTCGAGGATGGATGTGTTGGAAAAGCGATTTGATGAACTACTTGAAGCATGGAAAAGTAGTACGTCGAAGGATGGGCAGTCCGTAGAGCTGCCGCCGGCCTTTGGGCACATTGGAACCATGGAAAAACGCATTGAAGCGCTTGAAAAGAAAATTGCTGATTGTGAAGCCACAGTGCTCACTTTATCCCAAGGTGGTGACTCAATTGGTGATGAGAAATTCCACCGTCTCGAAGCCACCATCAAAATTTTGGAAGGCTTAAGGCCTCGCTTGGCAAACTTGGAGGAGCTCACTCCTCGTGTTACTAATCTGGAGGGTTTAGTGCCCCGTACTAATTTTCTGGAGGGTTTAGTGCCCCGTACTAATATTTTGGAGGGTTTAGTGCCCCGTATTGATAACTTGGAGGGTTTAGTGCCCGTATTAATATTCTGGAGGGTTTAGTGCCCCGTACTGTTATTTTGGAGGGTTTAGTGCCCCGTATTGATAACCTGGAGGGTTTAGTGCCCCGTATGAATATCTTGGAGGGTTTAGTGCCCCGTATAACTGAACTGGAGGGCTTAAGGCCCCGTTTTGCAGATTTGGAAGGTACAATAACCCGCTTGCTGGCGCTAGAGGAGATGCCTAAAGAGCTTGAGGCCTCATACAAAACTTTAGCAGAGGAATTTGACTCTGTGACAGACGATGCTAGAGAGGCAATCGTAGCAGTCCGAAATGAGTTGAAGGAATTGGAGGGCAAGGTCAATTCTCTGACGGTCAATGCAGGGAATTGCGAAGCAGGACCCGAGACAGGAAGGATGAAAATTCCTGAGCCCAAACCCTTTAATGGGATGAGGGATGCAAGGGAAGTAGATAATTTTCTTTTTGATCTTGATAATTATTTTGATGCTATTAACATTTCTTCTGATGTGAGAAAGCTAAAGTTAGCTCCAATGTACTTAACGGATGATGCAAAGGTGTGGTGGCGGACTAAAGCTGATGGGATTCGGAATGGGTTATACACAGTGGAGGCTTGGGATGACTTTAAACGAGAATTAAAATCCCAATTTTATCCGGAGAATGTAGCATACAATGCTCGATGCCAGTTGATGGAACTAAAACATACGGGGTCGGTGAAAGAATATGTTCGAAAATTTCAACGGATCATGTTGGATGTACAAGACATGGGGGAGAATGATAAATTATTTCATTTCATCCATGGGTTAAAACCTGAGGCCAAAACAGAGTTAAGGATGAAAGGCACGAGAGATCTCGCCTCAGCATTAGCCGCAGCAGAAAGTATTGATGACTATTCGGACAGTGCCCAGAAAAGAAAGTATCCATCTTTTGGAAACTTTGATAGAAGGCAAAATAAGTGGCCAAGGCCTTTCAGCAATGAAGGCTTCGGAATGAGATCCTCTTTTAATGGAGGGGATAAAGGAAATTCCAACTCAGGTGGGGTTGAAAATAGAGGCACAATCGGAATTGGAGACAGGAAAGGTTGGAATTTTAGGGAAGGAAATGCGGGGTCCAAAACCTCTGGTACATCTAACTCTTTTGTACAACCCCCACGAAACATAAAGTGTTTCCTATGTCGAGGACCTCATAGAGTGGGGGAGTGCCCAAATCGAGCGGCTTTGAATGCTTTGAGGGCCTTACAGGAAGAAGAAAATCATGAGACAGAAGAGGCAAAAGAGTTCGATTCGGAGGAAAATGAACAATCTGCAATGGGGGCAATGAGATTTCTTGGGGCCCTAGAGAGACAAATGGATCAATCAAAGAAACAAAAGGAGAGGGCTGATGTATGTCGATATTGTAATAAATGGCAAATCCTCAAGAGCCCTAGTGGATACAGGGGCTACGGATAACTTTGTGGCAGAAACTGAGGCTTCTCGCCTTCGATTAGAAATTCAGAAGGATGTGGGAAAGTTGAAAGCAGTAAACTCAAAAGCGATTGAAACAGTGGGCATGTCTAGGGCAGTGGCTTGTCGACTAGGCCCCTGGACTGGTCAGGTGGACTTTACAGTGGCTCCGATGGATGATTTTGATGTTGTTTTGGGTTTGGATTTCTTAACGAAGTCTAGGGCCATCCCGGTCCCAGCAGCCAATTGTTTGTTGCTAATGGGGGAGCAACCTTGTGTGGTTCCCATATCCATAAGTCCTATCGCGGAGAAAAAGGTACTCTCGGCTCTCCAATTTAAGAAAGGGGTAAAGAGAAGAGAGCCAACTTATGCAGTGGTCCCCATCTTAAAAGAACAAGAAGTAGGCTTTGGGTATCCAGAAGACATCAGAGATGTGATGTTATAATTTGAAGATATAATGCCGGATCAATTACCCAAAGCACTGCCCCCACGTCGAGATGTAGATCACAGTATTGAACTTATTCCTGGAGCAAAGCCGCCAGCTAAAGCTCCCTATAGAATGGCCCCACCGGAACTAGCCGAGTTGCGGAAACAATTGGATGAATTACTAGAAGCGGGATTCATTAGACTCTCAAAAGCTCCTTTTGGCGCCCCAGTGTTGTTCCAAAAGAAGCAAGATGGTAGCTTGAGATTGTGTGTTGATTATCGGGCTCTCAATAAAGTGACAGTACGGAACAAGTACCCAATCCCACTCATCGCAGATCTCTTTGACCAGTTGAGTCAAGCTAAGTACTTCACCAAATTAGATCTTCGATCAGGGTACCATCAAGTTCGAGTTGCGGAGGGGGACGAACCAAAGACCACATGTGTTACTCGATATGGTGCGTTTGAATTTCTTGTTATGCCTTTTGGTTTAACTAATGCTCCTGCTACTTTTTGTACTTTGATGAACCAGGTGTTTCACGAATATCTAGACAAATTTGTGGTGGTTTATTTGGATGACATTGTAGTGTATAGCACTACACTGGAGGAACATCGGGAGCATTTACGATTGGTCTTTGAGAAGCTGAGACAGAATCAACTCTTTGTGAAAAGGGAAAAATGTGCTTTTGCCCAAAAGAGCATAAAATTCTTAGGGCATGTGATCGAACAAGGCCGATTGAAGATGGATCAAGCCAAAGTGAAAGCCATTCAGGAGTGGAGCATACCCACTGGTGTGACTGAACTCCGGTCATTCTTGGGATTGGCAAATTATTACAAGGCGATTCATTTCAGGATACTCACAGAGGATATGGCCCCTTACAGAACTTCTGAAGAAGGGACACAGTTGGCAATGGACAAAGGATTGCCAAGAATCCTTTGAAAACTTGAAGCAAGCTATATTGGCGGATCCAGTATTGGTGTTACCGGATATGTCAAAACCCTTCGAAATACATACTGATGCTTCAGATTTTGCTTTGGGTGGAGTATTGATGCAGGAAAAACATCCAATTGCCTTTGAGAGCAGGAAATTTAGTGAGACAGAACGGCGATACACGGCACAAGAGAAGGAATTGTTAGCAGTTATACATTGTCTTCGGGTGTGGAGACACTACATTCTGGGGTCCAAATTTGTGGTAAAGACAGATAATACGGCGGTGAGTCACTTCCTTACGCAGGCCAAATTGACACCCAAGCAAGCCATGGCAAGAATACTTGGCAGAAATTTGATTTTCACTTCGAGTACAAGCCAGGGGTGACGAATCGAGTGGCAGATGCCCTTAGTAGAAAAGCAGAGTTGGCGGTGCTAAAACAGTTGGCTCAATTGTCGTGCAGTAGCCTAAACTCATCTATGCGCAACCAGATCCGGGAAAACTTAATAAGGGACCCGCAAGCAGTGGCACTTATGAATCTGGTAAAAGCTGGGAAAGACAAGACAGTTTTGGCTGGAAGATGGGCTCCTCATGACAAACAAGCAACGGTTGTACGTCCCAAAAGCAGGAAATCTGAGAAAAATATTATTGCAGGAATGTCATGACACCTTGTGGGCAGGACACCCAGGTCGGCATCGGACACTAGCATTAGTACAACAAGGGTATTACTGGCCCCAGATGGAGGAGGATACACTAGACTATACTAAAACTTGCTTAGTATGTCAACAGGATAAAGTGGATCATCAGAAAGTAGCAGGCTTGCTTGAACCACTTCCTACACCTAGTAGACCATGGGAGAGTGTTTCTCTCGATTTCATCTCTCACCTTCCAAAAGTGGAGCAATTTGACACCATTCTGGTGATAGTCGATCGGTTCTCGAAGTATGCAACATTTGTCCCTATGGCTAAAACCAGTACAGCGGAGGATACTGCTCGGGCATTCTTCAAGTATGTGGTGAAGTATTGGGGTGTTCCGAAAAGTATTGTGAGTGACCGAGATTCTCGGTTTGTGGGATCTTTCTGGTCAGAACTATTTCGATTGTTGGGATCTCGGTTAGACATGTCTACCAGTTTCCATCCCCAAACAGATGGGCAAACAGAACGGTTCAATGGCCTTTTGGAGGAATATCTTCGGCACTTTGTATCCACCAATCAGAAGAATTGGATCCCTTTACTTGATGTTGCACAATTTTGCTTTAACTCACATAAAAGCTCTGCTACTAACAAAAGTGCTTTTGAGATTGTCACAGGTCAACAGCCATTATTGCCTCACACGCTAGAAGGTCCTTATACAGGCAGAAATCCAAAAGCTTATCAATTCACTTTGGAATGGAAGCAGAACAATGATATTGCCAAAGCTCACTTGGAGAAAGCACGCAATCGTATGAAGAAATGGGCTGATCAAAAGAGACGACCAGAAAATTTTGAAGTGGGAGACTTGGTACTTGTCAAGATCAAGCCAGAGCAATTTCGCTTCCTCTACAACAGAGACCACCGCCTAGTACGAAAGTATGCAGGACCTTTTCCTATTATTGCCAAAGTCGGGAGAGCTGCCTACAAGATTAATCCTCCATCATGGATGACAGTTCACCCAGTCTTCCATGTCAGCCAGCTTAAGCCATTCCATCCAGATGCTGTCGACTCCAAACGAACAAAAGATCGCCGTCCAGCTATCACCAGAGCACAGCCTCTCGACAAAGAAGTAGAAGAGATCCTTGAGGAGAGAGTAGTCAAGCGCCAGAGAGAGTACTTAGTGAAGTGGAAAGGCCTGTCCTCAGAAGAAAACTCCTGGGAGAAAGAAGCACACCTCCAGCCTTATGCCCACAAGATTCGAGATTTTGTTCAGAAGTCTTTATTCTACAAGAAATTAGAAGCCCTATAGTCAACGGGGTCGTTGACTGTTGGAGTGGGGGAGAATGTAACGGGGGATTGATTTTGTAATTCTTATAAGGGGAAATGTGATAGATTTTGTAATTAGGTCATTTTCACTATGTTATCTTGTAATAAAGGAGGACTCTCCTCCTCGCACCTTATGCTTTCTCCTCCTCGCACAGCCCAGTTTGCTATTTTAGCATATATAGGGGGGAGTGACTGGTGAGCCAAGTGATTGGGGAGCCAGGCACTGTTGGTTGCTTAGCTCGTTGTAAGGTCCCCCCTACTTACAATGGGCGCACTGTGGCTTCTATGATGTAATGAATTACAAATCAATGAAATGAGATTGGCTTGATGTTTCCTCATGGGCTGTCCCGTTCTATTACGAATGCTTGGTTGCTAAACTATTGTTATGCTATGTTGTCGCTTTCATGCTATCATTGATAACATTGGCCCGTTATTGATATAAATCTTGCTATGCTTATGCACAGGTAACTGAACATTTGGCTGGCTTGTGATTGTTAGCAAGCGCCGCACGGTCCCAACGGTGTTACAAGAGACTGGGCCCGTGACATATATGCAAAATGTGCAAACTGGGCTGTGCGAGGAGGAGAAAGCACTAGGTGCGAGGAGGAGAGTACCCCATAAAATTTTATCTCTAAGGAATTTGGGTCCAATTTTTTGCACACATGTTTGGGACAATCCAACAAACAAAATGGCTCATCATCTTCTCAGTGCAAAGGCGGATGGGGGGAGAACGGGCGGAGGGAGGGACAACGGGCCCGTTGCGATGGCAGAACGGGCCCGTGGCGTAGGCTTGACGAAAGTGGCGGGCAAGTGGTGGCCAATTTGTTTTTTTATTGCAATAAACAAACATGCCATGAATGTTAACCGCCGAAAACACACGCATGATCAAAAAAGACACCGTCCTTCGAGCCGATCGGTGGAGGGAGGGACGAACGGGCCCGTGGCGTGGTCGTGCCGAAAGTGGTGGGCAATTGGTAGGCAATTTGTTTTTGGTTGCAACAAACAAGTAGGCCACCAATGCTAGCAGCCAAAAATGTCTGCAAAAGTGAAAGGAAATCACATTTCGAGCCGATCGGCCGGGGGAAGCACGACGGGCCCGTCGCGCTGGCTTGCCGGAAGTGCTAGGCAAGTGGTAGCCAATTTGCATCCGGTTGCAGCAGACAACCACGCCACCAATGCTAGCAACCTAAAATGCCCGCAAAAATTATAGGAAATCACCTTCCGAGCCGATCGGCCGGGGGAGGCACGACGGGCCCGTTGCGCTGGCCTGTCGGAAGTGCTGGGCAAGTCGTAGCCAATTAGCATTCGGTTGCAACAACCAACCACGCCACCAATGCTAGCAATCGAAAATGCCTGCAAAAACAAAAGGCCGGTTTGGCCCCGTTTTGGCCCCAAAAACATTTTATTTTGGCCTAAATCTAAGGTTTTTGGATTTTTGACAACTTTCGACAATATTTTCTTGAGGTTAGAGAAATCATTTTCTAATTTCCACTGAAGGGGATAACCTTCCCATTAAGAAGAATGGATTTGTGCATTAATTGACGGCTATGTTGACATTATATGATAAAATGATACATATAATATATCAGTAGAGAGCATAACAAAAATTAATTGGTAGATTGAATGGTTAAGTTATTTTAATTTTATTGATTGGTCTTGGGTTCAAATACCACTAACGCCATTTTTTTTTTCTCTTCACCATTAATATCATATGATATCTACGATGACCATCTTACTATGGTCGTGCAATGGCAATAGTTTTTGGAACTTTGGTCATTTGCTACCTTATTATAGGCCAGCATTAGTTGCTCGGCTAATGGAAGGCGATGAAGGGCATAGTCATACCGAATGGGTTAACATTAATTAGCACTTAGTTGGGTAAATGGTAATTAAGGACTAGTCATGCCAGATGGGCTAACGACTATTAGCATGCGGTTGGCAAATGAACGACGGTCAAGGCATGCATATCCATCCCAATTAGCGAATGAAGGGCAATAAGGCACAAACCCACGCCACCAATGCTAGCAATCGAAAACGCTTGCAAAAACCAAAGGAAATCACCTTTTGAGTCGATTGGCCGAGGGAGGCACGACGGCCCCGTGCTGTAGGCTTGCTGGAAGTGCTAGGCAAGTGATAGCCAATTTGCATTCGGTTGCAAAGAACAAGCATGCCACCGATGCGAGCAACCGAAAATGCTGGCAAAAATGAAAGGAAATCGCATTTCGAGCCTATCGGCCGAGGGAGGGATGATGGGCCCGTTGCGCTGGCAGCATGTGCCCGTTGCGCTGCCAGCACATAGGTTGGAGAACGGATGCCTATCCTCTTAGTGCAAAGGCGGATGGGGGGAGAACGGGCGGA
>CANTUT010001520.1:0-37690 GCA_947687605.1 Reutealis trisperma
AAGAAGGGAAAGCAGATTTTATAATGAGCACATTTGGCGCAAGCCTAATAAACAGCCTTTTGAAACAACTTTTAAGCGCCCTAACTAGTACCTACGGAGCAGAAGAGAGATCGGTCCTCGTAGAAAGTGAAAGACTTGAAGTCTGTTGTTCCATATCTATTACTAAACCTCTAGGTGCTCTATCTACGTACAGAACATACCGAAAATAATTAGCACATTTGCGTGGGGCATAAGCACATTGGTGTCGGTCTAAGCCAGTCAATCAAGTGTAAAGTCCAGGGTGGAGAACAGGTTTTAGTCCGAGGAGTTCAGGATTCAATCCTGCTGGAAGCTTCTTTATTCTCCTCTTATCTCGAGCTCAATTACATCTCTCCTTGCGCTTGAACTAAGGGACAGGTGGGATTGACTGCTTGCTGTGAATAGATTAGATAGAGATTAGGTATAACGAGAGGAAAGCCGGTTCAATGGTGGTCCTATTAATCATAGTAGTTGGCGAGCGGTCTTCTTTTATTTAATCATAGGTATGGTCGGTGGTGCGATTTCCTTTTCATTGCCCGGTGTTGTTAATTAAGATTCATGGATGCTGCAAAAAAAGATCGTAAGTAAGATACGTCCTCAATCTCGTTCTCTTCCTTCGATTGAGAAACTGACAGGCCCAATGTGCCCTTCAGTAGTGCCTCGAATAAATGGGGTCGACGGGCCGGTCACCTCGGATCAGCGTAAGATCAGGAACGGAGCTGTTGAGTCAGATGATTGTGAGAAAATGAATGCCTCTTCGTTCGATGCCATGGAATCTGCTGCAAAGTCAGTCTTACTAGGATTTGTTGACCGGAGACTGGCATTTTTCTTTCCTAGGGATGAGACAAAGTCTGAAAGGGATGGAGCTTTCACTGTGCATCAATAAGAAGGAATAGCAGGTAAAGAACAGAACTAAGGCTATTGGGATCGAGCCCAGACCAAACTTGGAAGCATTTCTTTGAACAGCAGAAAAGCATTCCACCTCGGATGAGGAGTAGTTTCAACTAGAAGTCAACTGATTCAAGTTAGCCCAACCCAAAAGGAAAAGCATCGGGAGCGGCAGGCGAAAAGCGTAGAGGCGATCCGGACATAGCCATTGAGTTAATGAGGATATTGTCTTGATATTGGGATCCAAACCCAGCTCTTAATCTTAAATAGAAATCCCTTTAGTGAAGTCGCCCGATGGAGAAGCTCTTTCAAAGGGCTCTTTTCCCGCCTCCGAAGCTATTGAATCTGAAAAAATCTCTTATTCACGAACAAGCAGTACCAAAGAGCGGTAAAAGGAAGGGAAAGTCCTTAGGCCGACAAGGGCAGAAAGAGATTCGAAAGTGGAGTTTTGCTGGGCATTTTAAACTTTATCGAGAAGAAGGCTATCATTTAACCGGAGAATCACGATTGAATCTCCCTTTTTTCGTACGCTGGGGAATGTCTTCTCTTAAGTAGCCGTTCCGGTTGTTAAGTCGTGACATACTCCTTTACAATCTTATTGCAGATAAGGAATCGTTGATACGCAGGAGTTGTGAACCTACACCCCTACCTGAGGGTAAGGTTCCAGTAGTTGTGCCCGAACCATCTTTTGAGGCATATCAGGTAAGTAAGTAAACAGATCAGGTCTAGCGGGCAAACGCGGGTGTAAGGATAAACGAGAGAGCGCTTTAGTTTATGATTCTATTCAAACAGGCTCTTACCCTTATTAAGTTTAAGTCAATCCCTCGTATCGGCCGGCTGTCTTATGACGGGAGACACAACAAGTAGGTACGAAGCCTTTAAAAGCCCAAACAAGCTTTCCTCCATAACCATACATTTAGTTTAGTAGGCTCCTTCCGTTCGTTCAGCGGAGCGAATAAGGTGTGCTTCGGGGGACATTCCCTGATCTGAAATTTCGTTAGTGAGCTGGTTCGGTCTATCCCTTAAGTTAACCGAGGGTGGAGGCCCTTCTTTTTCGATAGAATGAGCCTTCGAGTTGGCTACTAGGCAAGAGTCCTTACCTTAGCATCACACACTGTCCTGGCAAGCTACAAAAGGCAGAGTCCTTCCGCATACCGCTTTACCAAGGATTGGCAGGTTTAGGAACGAGCTCGAGTGAGTGGTAGAGTGGACTTCCGGAATATGAGTCTCGTAAGTCGTTAGGACTAGTACCGAAGTTGGCTACTAAAACGGCAGGCCAAGCTTTCTCATTCCTTATCGAAAAATGGCATTTCTAACTAAATGTGAATCCTGTAAGCTTTCGTCGATGGTTCTGGTGATGAAGTAAGTTAATCAATAGGAGAAGCGATTTTTCAATATCGGGCAGTTTTTGGCTTATCTTGCAGGGGGCAATGTAGGGAGCCTGGTGAAAAGGGAATATCCGGGTATTCGCATTGCTTCCATCCCTTTATACTCCTTCAACGGTTTCCACTCTTGTGAGTCGAACCTACTACACTGAAGTCGAGTCAGTCTGGCTTTCAACTAATCTCTTCCCTCTTTGATAACTTGCTTCAGCTATCCTTAACTCGCTTTTAAATTTAAAAAGTCTCTTTCTATTGTGTCTGCCCTATCCCTATCTCGATCCCTAGCCCAGTCTTACTCTGCTGGCTTGAAAAAGAAAGCTAAGAAGCCGAAGGCAAATGACACTAGCTAACCAACTGAGAGAATGCACACACAATATGCGACTAAAGAGCTATTGTTAAACAACCATCTATCTACTCCAACCAAAGGCTTAAACTATCAGTGAGAGGGACAAGATTCTACTTATCACTCCCCTCAGGAGTTATGCCAAAAGACTTTCTTCTATCTATTCCCAACTGCTTTCTTGGAACCATACCTTTTCAGACCGGAGGATCTCGAACTGATTACGGGAGTAATGAAGACGACGAAGCATGTCGCCCCGAGACTCCCGTACACTCCAAGTACGGCTCCGAGGAAAGACACTCAGATCAACCTCTGCTCGACGAGGACGCCCAACATCGATATGCTCCCAGAGCCACCATTGCAAGACCCAAGACACAAGTTAGTCAAGAAGAATCGAAAATACAAGGACTAACGGAAGAATTCGAAGACCGTGATTACCTGAATCAAAGGGACGAAGCATATAAGTCCTGAACGTGGAGCTCTGCGACTATCCACATGAGTCCGAGTGTACAAAGCACGGTACGTGTATGCTAGCAAAGCTGCTCCCCAAGCATACTCACGTACCCGATCCAGGTCCAGCACAAAGTACAACCATCGGGCACTAACCGTATAATCGCCGGCCTCCGGGAAAAGCACCTGACCGAACGACTAAGAAAGATCTGATGGCTCTCCTAGCCCGGCGACTGTCAAGCGGAGTGTTCGGTGGGAGAATGACTCGGTCTCGAAACCTGCTCAAAAGCGCCCTCGACTACTGGTTCTGATGAGTAGGAAAGGACTCGCCAAACAATCGAAGGCTCAGGCGATGATAATCTATCGACCGAGACCGAACTACTGGACGCCCTATGACAGGAAGACCGGTCAAAACCACCGTGTCGAGAAGCGTGATCGTCAACTCACGGCGAGAGAGATGGAAGGTGTTGGTCTCGAATCGCCAACGCTCAACTCCGGCGTCCACATGAGGCACATCAATGACATAGGGCTTGATGGAAAGGAAGTGCCCGGAAGCCCAAGTCACCAATATACTTCTGAATATCGTCAGGATAACTGTGATAGAGATTGTAAACAGCACGAAAATTCCCTCGATGATACGACTCTACGAAAGGCTTTACATGCAAAGTAGGAGATCAGGAAATTCGAACAAACAGATAAATGCTGAAATCAATGCAAACAGGCAATCTGACAAGAAGAATGAAAAGGACTGCGACAAGCAAAATACCTGAGAATCGACGGCGTACTGGGCTATGTGGTCTCTGTAAATAAACCCAGCATCGTGCATCTCCGAGAAATCCTCCAAGTCCTCGCCAACGAACGGATCCTCGCCCTCTCCAGTGAACCGATACACCAAGCGCTCTGAAAGGGCTATAGGACCGGGGCCAGCTGGGAACACAGGGGGATCCGGCATATCCCAGAAGTCATCTCCGGGCTCGACCCCCGCTGTGTCAGGGATAGAAGATTCACTTATTAGATAAGATTGCAAAGTGCCCTTCCAACCATCGGCAACAATCGGTGAATCGGTTTCAGTATAGGGATCTTACCCCTATGTCAGTTGGATTCGTGAACAAAGAGATGGCATGTCCCCGGCTCGTATCTTAAGTATATCAGTTGCTTCTGATCTATCTGTGCTTGCTAGCAATGACATTTGAGGAAAAAGACTAGGCTGCTATAGAGACTAGACCGGGTACATTAGGAAAGCTACTCGTCACCGGAAATAGTAACTGCCGCAAAAAGTCATTCTGTTGAAAGTGTTCAGTAATCGTCTGCTCGCCGGAAAGAAATAAAGGAAGAAAAAAAAGAGGATAGCTGACTGAAGCCCTAGGATGGGCATCTCACTTGATAGCCAACAACCAGGGAAAGGCAATCTAATTGCTTAACCGAACCGATAAAGGAAGCGCGAAGCTTCTCTGTATTGTATGTACCACGGGAGACATACCATGGAACAATCTCGGTAAGGATATATCCTTTCTTCACCGATAGAAGCCCGGATATCAAGCTCAAGCTCTTTTCCTTGACTTTATAAGTGGAAGAAAATGAAGTCATTCTAGTCATCCCCGAGGGTCTTCCCAAGGAAAAACTTTCTGTCTGAGGCCAGGCCAATATCTTAAGATAAGAAATTATAAGTAGAAGGTCTTGATGTTCCGGCCGAGTCAAGAAAGTAATCAGAGCAGCTGTTGGGTAAGCCAAAGAAAGAAAGAATCAACATCAAATGAACATCGTCTCTCAGTGATTAGCGAGACCTGTTCCGACCGGTTCGAAAATTCTATTCTATTAGGGTAGGGCGAGCAGTCCCCACTAGATAGGCAGGGAGCAGCTCGACGATCAGTATCGGAGATGGAGCAAACTCCTCCCAGCACCCAACGGGCAAAAGAGGTGATGAGCTCAGTCTAGTGAAGGGAGAATCTTCTCTCAGGTCTTCATCTCATGGATGAGGGGGAGAAGCAATATCGAAAATCACATCTCTTAATATTATATTCCATTTTTTTTAGTAGCGAGTAGCAAGACTTGATTGCTCTCTTGACTCGTGGATGAACCCTTCCGTCAAGCGGCTTCACTGCTGGCCGATTGGAAATTATTTTTCCTACTAATTGCTTCAATGATGGTTTCTTCATCAAATCAAAGAGAGGTGGCAGGTTCCTCAGTGGAGAGCTCATCAATTCGATGCAGCTTCAAATCTCATTATATAAGTAAGTGGAAAACCACAGACTTTGAGAAAGAAGCTCAGGGAATCACGACTAGAATGCTGTCTCTTTCTTCGAGCTGAGACAGATCATTCAATCTCTTCAGTTCTTTTTCAAGGCTAGTCACTGAGATGATGAATAAGGGGAACTGCTTTTCTATTGGTTACTTTTCTGTTACCTTTTTTTCACAGCCCCTGATCTTAGACCTCTGATGGTCAGGGATGTTCAGGGAGTTTTCTTCGCCTGTTAGCTTTTCCTCTTTAAAAGAAAAAGGTAAAGGAAAACAATCCGAACAGCTCACCCGGGAAACTGTAACTTCTGTAACAGAGGATAAGATAAAAGGTGAGAACTCATCATCAATGCTTTTCTCAATCCCTTTCTCTCATTCTATACTGTTCTGCCCCCTCCCTTCCCTAGCTACTTAGGAACTCTGATCCCGAATCAAACCATCAAACCGGACCCGCATCTGCGGTATGAGTATATGCCGACTCCGCCCCTGGACTGAAAGAAGAGCAAAGAGTTGGCGTTTTGGTTGCAATGGAATTTGCCTTCTCTTAATAGAGGATACTCCAATCTTGGCAGTGAGCAAGCCAGAAGCTGATTCAGTGCCTTAGTCTGTGAATACTTCCTTACTTGATTCACGCTTTCGGGCAAGTGAGAAGGAGTGCCACAGAGGTCTTCTTCCCTTTTTGAAGATTGAAAGACAATGCTATCAAGGGAATACGGGACCTACTTTGCTTTCAAGATGAGGGGTTGGACCAGATGCAGATGAGGGGTTTTCCGGCCCCGATCCCGTTAAATAAGTAAAGCGGTTCCGATGAATAATGATTCACACTTTCCTTTCGTGTCAGCATCTAGTCCCAGTTCAAGCAATAGGATTTGAACAAGGTAAGGTAGGGGTTGACTTAGGGAAGAGGGCACGCAGCCTTTAGGCAACTCGAAAACCATCTGGCCGACCGAGCTTGATTACTACGAGAAGTGGATAGCCGGGGAGCATCTCTCTTAGCTACGATCTTGATGGATTAGCGCTCAAGGGTTCAACTATATAGGCCAGCCGGGAAGACTCTCGAATCAAAGATCAACGAGCCAATCTCTTAATCTACGCTAATTGATTGATTAGTCTGAACAGGAGATCATGTCTTAGTGATAAAAGCCGTTATGCTTGATGAATCTTTATCCCATTATCCCCTTATCTGACTGGTGGTTCTAACCTGATATCTATCATTGAGTCGGGATCAGAGTTCATAAAAGGCGCTAGCCAGTCCCAAGCTCAGGAAGGAAAGGGTAAGGACACACCAGTATCAAGGACATGCCCCTAAGAAACTGCTTGTGATGAAGTCAGAATCGTTTGTTTGCAAAGAAGTTGCTGAAGGAAGTGAATAGCTAAGCGGTGCCAGTTCTATCGTAAGAGTACCCGCGGTGGATGCTTAGAATGCAAGCTGTGACTTCACTGCTACAAGTACTAAGTAAGTTGTTGAATACGCTTATGGGAAGTTAAGTCCGAAGTGCAATTGTTTGCGTTCAACTAGTTCCCTGCTCATCCACACTTACCCTGAACTAAGCTTAGGCTTAGCTAAATGGCTTGCAGAGTTGAGTTAGAATCAAAACACTTTTTATCTTTCTAGGAAAGGGCGAAGCGTATTATGAAAAGACTTGTCCCACCTGCTACTATTCTTTATCAGGAACCACCCGCTGAAGATCGCCCCTACTGCATACTGGGCACGGATCCGACAATAGCTTTGGCTCGCTCAAAGAAGGGGGGGAACGAAAAGCCCTCGGCAACAAGAAATAGTGAAAGGGAAGTCCTCATCACTAAAGGAAGCGGGTCAGAGAAAGAAATTCCGTTGTTTATCTGTGAGTCAGATAAATATTCCTATCAAAGCTACGACGGCACCAAACAGAATTAATAATTACAAACAGGGCTTTACAAGCCCGTTGACCTAAAGAAAGAAGACACGGATGGAATTGAAAGAGTAGAAACGGTTTCGGCAGAAGAAGAAGTTTATGCTTGCCTTGTTGACTCTGCTGATATGGATTAGAAAAGCGAGCACTGGGGGCTTCTAGTCAGGTCAAGACCGAGAGACTCAGTCTCACCTCTTACAAAGGGATTAGGCGGAATAAGTATCGGAAACCCTTTCCAACCTCCTCTAAGGCAGGTTTGCTCAATATCTCATCTCATAGGAAGGCGGGCTACCTTTCTTTTAGTGAAAAAGGATCTCTTCTACGGGTCGACTATCTTTCTTTTTCTTTAGAATCCCTAGTTAAGAAGTGGCCTATCCAGTTAGGCTAGAAAGTGTAGATTAGAAAAGCCAGTCAAAGCGAGTACGGTACGGATTAGTTCATGAAAGGGGGCTTTATCTAAAGGCAAGGGGCGTAGCGATACGGCGGTGCACCAAGAAAGTCAAAGTAAACCATGGTTGTTGTTGTTGATTATCTTTGGTTTTTGATTCTCTTTGCTCCTCTGATCTGCGGTTGCTGACTCGGATCTTTCTAGTGGGGGTAGAACCCAACGATTAGCAAGCACGGGAAGGTCCTCTTGATTCAATCTTGATGCGGGATTCCTATTGATAGGAAAAGAAAAATGAGATATCTCCGGTTTAGTGGGAAGGCTGAATCCACTTGAAAGCCAATCAGGGAAGAAGCCCGTGAAGTAGTTATTGCGCCTGTACCAGATATTTAATATCTTCCTGTAGTCAGTCTCGTTTCATTCGGTTTGTTAGCGCCTTCCATAGTGATATTTCTTTCATATCACCCCTCTCAGGGGAGGAGTGAATGAAGGTTTGTTTGTTTAGGTTTAGTGGTATCTGTTGCCAATGGTAGGCCTGTGAGCAAGAGCCGGAAAGGCATAGGCTCAATAGGGGGGCTCATAAAGGAAGATCTAGGAAGGAGTCCATTTGGCACTATAAGCTCAGTCTCCGGGTTAAGAAATAGAGTGATGGAGAAACTGAGAATACAAAGATAGAGAAAAAAGTAAAGATAGTAGCTCGGGTTATGGAAGAATCTCACTTTAACTTTAAATAAGTACCTTGGTATCAGAGCAGGCTCAGGAGAAGGTGCTTTAGCTCGACGGTTGTGAACAAAGCTTGAGGATCTATTTCGTCTCGTCCCGTCAGTCAACATTTCTTTCTTCCGGCCCCGTCAGTCAACACTTCTTTCTTCTGGCCCGCCCAATCAATATTCCATATATATTGGCCTTCCTCCTGTAAAGGAGAAAGAGATCAAGGTGATATTCCATATCCATATCCAATTTCAAGGATCAAGTGAAAATAGAACGGGGTTCTTAGCAGCGTAGCTCACTGTAGGCAGGAAGGAGGTAAGCGTTAGCTTATTACTCACGAGGGAAGTTTATCTAATATTGCATATTGCCCTGAAGGCAGGCGAAGAAAGTTGTTGGGGGACGAGTCCCGACACCTACCTCTTCGAACAGAGGGTCAGGAGACACGAAGAAGCCTTTTTCGCGCTACAGATCAAAAGTCTTTAAAGAAAAAAACTCTTTATTCGGCCTGAAGTTAGTAAGTACTCATTTTCATCTCTGTTTTCACTCATTTTCCTCTACGGTTTCCCGTAATAGTTAACCAATGGGGTTGAGGAATAGATTACTGCCTACGTTTGGCTTAGGAGTGTAGATCCCGTCTTTGGCTCTTGATTGATTGGGAAAGCGTTGACTCAAGCAGAAGCAGTAGCGGACCCCCTCTTATTCTTCCAATTTCTCATGATTCTTTCCATTTAAAGTGGAAGAAGGGTGGTATATAAGGATAGGGTTTCAATCCAAGTGGTACATAAGGTATTTTAAACCCCCCAGAGAATGTGCTTTCCTTAATAGGGCAATAGGCCTGCCAACAAAGATTAGACTAAACATAGGGAAAAACGGTAAATAAATGGGAATGGATGAAGTCCGTCCTCTAAGCTGATAGAAGAACAAAGCGTAGGGTCGGCGTAGTTATTATGATAGAGGTAGGTCTTCCCGCCTTATAGCCCATAATTCTGTACATAAATTGAAAATTTTAGTTTTGTTCAATCATCCATCGGCTGAAAGCTTCATGTCTCGATAGCAAGAGCCAAAGCCTTCTCTTTGCTCGATCTGCTTTTGAGAGGAATCTTCCATATCAGCCCTTGTTCGGAAGACATCTACCATAGGATCGAACTACCTACTTGACTTTAAACCATAGGAGGCAAATAGTCCCTATCTTAATTGCCCATTCTTTACCGGACTATGATCTATCTTGCTTGCCCATTCCTGGACTATCAATATCTGAGATAACCCACTTCTTCGTCATCAGCCAAGATAGTGACTAGCTGGTCGTCGATAACGAACTTGACCCTTTTTTGGTGCAGCATAGATGGTATGGGGAAGGGCCTCGCTGAATGGAACCAAAGGATGCTACCTGTGATTTGTTTGATTGTCGCCCCTTTGAAAGGCATGGGCGGCTGGGTCGGCCTACTCCTAGTACTCGGTGTACGATTTTGATACGGGGAGGTAGGCTGATATCCAACAGGTAAAGATCTCGTCTAGTAGAGGCTCGACATGAATCAATATTGTGTGATAGATGGCATTTCTCCGCTTCTATCCTCCCGGTGCCATCCTTTGTTCTTCTAGAAGATTCACTTGTGCCTTCATCCTATGTGAGTAAAATAAAAATAGTAATTATCAAACACCGCTTGAAACACCTTGTTTTTGGCATGTTGGAGATCGTTTTGACTGGAATTCAATCGTGCAAGTTGAATGAAACACCGTATTGGCTGTTAGACTCCGATGTGATTCTATAACTTGCTCAAGTCTAATGACAGACAGAGAGGCGAGAAAGGTAGAAAGATAGGGGATAATAAAGTGGCTTGATAGTTCGATTTCTAGGAAGCGAAGCAACTAGTTTACGGAGCAAACCGAGACGTATTCGAAAGGTTGAAACCGTTAGGACATAACAGTTAGGAAGTGACATAACAGATATGAAGTGCAGAAAGAAGATAGTGTTCTTATCCTTGCTTTAGCAATTAGTGGACTCCCCTCGACTCTGACTGTTAAGTCGAGTTGCTTCGCTCCAGCCCGAAGGGGAATACATCTTTCACCCTAGCCCTGTGCCTTTGCGCCCTGCTCCCAAGCCATAGCACTAGAGTATGTCCAGCCCGTAAGACCACTAGCCCGTGATGGCGTACTTCCTTCTTCCATACTGTTTTGTTTACACCTTGTTTTTTGTCACTTTCGGATCTGACCTTGAACTCGAACTGGTTTGCTACTATTGCTTTGAAAGCTTCCGGACTTCTCACTTGAGGACTTAGAAGAGAAGGCTTACTGTTGATCGGGCTTTTCTGTTTTCAACTGTCATGTCACGTTAACTGGCAAGGGCCTCTTCACTGTCTTTCTCTCACGCTAAAAGATTGGTCGCTCCTTACGTTCTTTCTTTTGCCGGCTTACTGGAGCGAATAAAGAAGACAACAAAGCAAAGGTGAGGGGGGCTTACGCGACGTAGGCACTTTACTAGCATTAGGGGCTGGCGGCTAGAGCTAAATAAGAACAGGGGGTGGCTTTTGCCCCTTGCGCACTTACTTTACTTGATGAACTTCCCGGAAGCCTACTAACTGCCTTACTCGGGGATACTCTATCTAGCTTGGGATGGGACATAAGAAAGGGCCTTCTTGCTGGCTTCTTATTCCTTCCCTTCTGCGACTACCTTTCTTGCTTGCTTTCTTTAGTGACTTCACCGAGGAAGGGAATAGGAGTCTTTCCATTGTCATTTTATCGCTTTACCACTGTGGGGATCAACTTTCCTCTAACCTATAACAGAAGGCGAGAGCAGTAAAGTGCATAAGCTAAGGATAAATAAGTTTACCTTTTATTACATACCGCCGCCTATTTCATTGTAAATTCCATGCATTGGAAGTTCCAATCTAGGCATTTCCTGTTAATAAGGTAAGTCTTTCTTGTTGCAGAAGCAGTTTCGGGGTCATATTCATATAAGAAGTATCCCACTATTGCCCTTCCTGCTAGTGCTATGCCCCCTTTGTGTATTATTACTTTCTAGGCCCAGTAGAAGGATAACTAGAGGGTCCCATATACTAGTTCTAGTTGTCCACCTTGTACCAGTGCTCGACCCCCCGAAAAATTCACTCGACTTTACACAAAAGCACGTGATAGGGAAAGCCTGTGTATTTGAAGGCAGTTCAATCAAGTTCTTTTGCGCATAGAACTTCTTTTCCATACTATTCTTAGCATATTCCGAATAGGTTTGTAACCGTCTACTTCAAGTGAGTCAAAGCAGACATTGAAAGAAAGGGCAAAAGAGGAAGAACATAGTTTTCGTATGGATTTTATATACCCTCGTGCTAATAACGTGCTAACGATTCCTTCAGTTAAGGATTATCAGTAGAAAGATTAACTATACCTTGTAGACCGTGGATAGTGGGGATACTAGTCCTAAGATGTCTATCGTGTTGAAGGCGTGGACATGTTGGAGTAGGGCTTTTCTAGAGGCTAAGGCAGATAAGAGGGCTTGGAACAGTACTTCCAATATAGAGTCCTCTTACCCTGTCTAAGAGTTATAAAAGTTCTAATTATCATACCAGTTCTCACGTTGTTAATAAGTATCATAGCAGTCAAAAGAGGGCTTAATAGATAGAGTGTCTAAGTCTGGAGTAACGGTAATACCCTCTAGGGCTATTCTTGCTATAAGGTTCCATAGGAAGATACCATTGTAGGTTTCCCCATCCTTGCCCTACTCTAACCTGATATCACTTTCTAGCATGGGTAAGTTCGCATACTCATAACTTGGTGACAAACTCCTTTTCTTAAGGCATGTGGGTAAGTCGTAAACAGCCCTTTAGAATATGCTTTAATCCTATTTCTCTACGGGCCAGTTCGCTCCATCAAGCAAGAAAGAACGAGGCATGAATCGAGGCCTTCCCGGCTGGCCTATCTTGTCTTTCGCGGAATCACCGGTGACTGCTGACGCCGCGGCAGGATCGCAACGAGCTGGCGCTCCATAAACTAATTCCTTAGCAAATGCATACGTACTATACTCCCAGCAATCAGCATATTGGCCCGGGCCGATGCTTCTATTCTAACAAGCAATCTCGCATCCATAGAGGTGGTCTTCTTTAAGCACGTAGTCTTATCCCCAGTAAAAGAATCCGTCAATCGAGCCGAAACTCGACCTATGAGTGTCAAGGGTCGATGTAATTGAGCTGGTGGTAACCAAGCACGCCCCTTTTGAGTACTAAACGGGGGATGGAACGAAGAAGTGAGACTGACCAAGGAAACAAAGACAGACCAACAACGCCTGCAAGATCAAGCACCTAAGACTTGAGCCCTCCTTCCCCGAGCCTAATCGAACGAGCTGAGAGCCGAGCCTAACCGAAGCGCGAGCCTGTTCAATAGCCTACTAAATCTAGCCCTGTGCCTAGTCAACTGAGGATTTATACATCTAGCTATATCTCGCATCCGATTCTCAACTGCTTTCTCCATTTGAAGTATGAACCCTGACTGTATTAAATCACCGGACATTGAATATATCAATAGGGTAGGTCTATTTCAGTACAGGTATCAGTCCAGTCTCAGTCAGTAATGGATGGGATAGTCCAGTAATGAATGAAAGGTTTGGAAAGCAGGAGCGGCTTCCAACCGGATTAAGGAAGAGGCTAGAAGAAGGGATGGAGTTACGCAAGGAAAGACATAGTAGTTTACGAGGTTCGTTCAGAAGCAAGAGATAAAGCCAGTCAGAGTCAGTCTCTAGCTGCTTAATTAGATTTTCAATGGGATGGATAGGGTTACAGAAGTATTACCCATACCCTCATGAAACAACTATAGCCTCTTCAGAAGTAGTAGAAGAAGGAGCGTAGCCACTCGACCAGCCCTTGAACCTAGCCCTCGGAGCGATGTAATTGAGAGAAACTGCTTGAGTTAGCAAGGTTACGGTGAGCTAACCAACCTATAAATAGATAGTCAGCTTCGGTTATTGAGTCAGGACGTGGTTGACTTAGTTGGGCCACCCCCAGCAAACAGTATCAGTCTTCCGAGCTTGAAAAGTGACTTAATCTATGTGAGTCTTCCTTTAGTTCCGATAACTTACATCTTATTGAACTGGTTGCTCTTGTGGGGAATCAACCTTCAACCACTGGTTATTGAATGAAGGATGTAACCGACCAACTCCGATGATCCGATGGTAGCTGCCGAGAGAGAACAGGACTTCTTACCCGAAGGTCACATATAGGAGTCTTATTCAGTTTCAGAGGCTACCTCTGTTTTATATGATATCGCAGATGAGATGGGAGAGGCTTACTGAATAAATATTGGTTTAGATAACACAGAAGAGCTGCTAACATCAGACTAGTCCTAGTCCGGGAAGCTCACTTTTCTCTCTTCCCCCCCAGGGTAAGGGAGAATTTTCAGTGTGAGCAGCTATAAGAATGAATACCCGATTTCCGGGTAATCCGATATGTCCGATGAGCTCCCCGAAGGGACAATCTGGTATAGGGGGACCAGACGTGGAATGGTTGGCAGCTTCTTTGATTCTCTCGTCTGAAATGAAAAGACTGTGACTATCACGGTCAGGGAACAAAGGGTCTTACCAACCCCTCCGCAAAATAACCCAGGCGGAGCCAGTTAACATGATAACTGCTGAAGAGGGCAAGGAAGATTGGCGACCTAGGCTCTGTCCACCAAACCAATATCCTATATCTCTGTTGGGGACCTAGGCTTGTGGCACCCCCTATCTCTTAAAGGCTGTTCAAAATAAATATCTCTTTTTTTTCTCTCAGGCACAGTTGCTTTCCTTGATTCGGGCACAGTGTCTTCGACAAATCGTTGTCTCAGTCTCTGGTCCTGTGGTTTAGTCACCTTAGTCCAGTGTATCAGAAAGCACATCTGTCTTTCCGAGACATAAAGAGTTAGACTCCGCCTTGATATATGAGTAAGGTCAAAGCATAAAAACCAAAGCGAATCTCGTTCAACCGCAACGGAACGTTGTGCGGTAGCTCGGCCTTCTTTAAAGCCTTGTGACTCCCATCCCATCAAGTCAGAAACCAAACACTGAAACTAGCCTAGCCCCGGTTAGGCGGAGATCAAGGGATGCGCGGAGCTCAATCCTTTTTTTTTGTTCGGGAATTAAACCTTATCTGTGAGTCAAGAAAGATTTCCATCGCTGGCGAACTTGGAGCAGAAAGCTAAATTCAAAGAGAGGGAAAACCCCTCGAAGGAGTGAGACTATACCCTTATGAAAGACCAGTTTAGAGGGAAGCACCCGCCCCTTTCTTCAACATAGGGGACATTGAACCCTATCTACTTTCCCATTACTTCTTACCAGGAAAAGGCATACCAAAGATTTTTGGAAAGACACATTGAAATGGAAGTTCGAGGAGTAGGCGCCTGATCAAACGCCTTACTTACGTGATAGGGGCTTCGAGGTCCAGAGCTTTAGGAATAATAAGAACCTGTGCTTACCAGAATAGTTTGTCAATCAACCACTTGCACTTTTTTACTTCCTTAACTTACTTCACTTACCGCTACTCGCCCAAGCGCCTAGAACAAGACATTCTCGTTGTGTCGCATCCTAACTTCCTTCACTTTAACTATCTGAACTTATCTAAACAGGCTATCGCCGCTAATAGAAAAAGTACTTGCTTGACCCGTCTTACCATTCTATAAAATGAAAGGGCTACGAAATACCTTTCTACAACTTACTAATGAACGAACCTTGGGACTCGCTAGCGCCTGTTAAGGCTAGTCATCATTAGCTCTTTCTTTGTCTTTCTAGCCGCTTTCCTTGCTTCGCCATACCGGCGAATGGACTTACTGACTAAGTAACTTAAGGTTTGGAACCCTTGCTAGCTGCTTTTGTGGAAAGAGAAATCTCCCTTACGTAAGTTAACTTTGTATAAATAAATATGTAGATTGGGACTACATTTGAAAGAAAAAAGGTTAGACAAACCTCTTTTTAGAGTCCTCATAAATGTCTTATCGAATCTATTATCCAAATATCAAAGGTATTATAAAGATTAGAAAGACTATCTAGCTTTCCGCTTTCAGACCAGACTCCTGGCACACACCGTACTTCTAGCTCAATCCCTTGCTTCGAACTGACAACAGAGGGCAAGCTAGAGGAGATAAGACTTCCCTGACTTAGTAAAGGAGAATACCCCGGCTTTACCTCCGCTTCCCTTAGGGTGTAGAGCCGGAATATGGCGTTCGGAAGAGTCTGGAACTTTAAGAAAGATTATTTAAGACATGTGCGCACGTGAAGGGTTATTCGATATCAAGGCTAACCGATTGTTTCAGTTGTTTAGTTAAGGACACATGTCTAGTTCCTATTGGGGATAGTTTCACGAATATGATGTTTGTTTTTAACTTGACACGTGGCAACATTTTATTGGCCAGAGATGATTATAAATAGTATCTGTTGGTGAAAAAGAGCAGTAAGAGGAAGAAGAAGGGAGATCGTGAAGTTAGCAAGTTTCCAGTTTGAGTTTCTTTCCCTGAAGAGCGTGAGTAGAAGAGGTACAGCTAGAACTTCGACTGCGAGGAACCAAGTTCATCCGATCGCACAAGAACTGAAACAGTTCTTCTTTCCTTTCCGGAGACTGAGCTTGTTGCGGCAAGTCATGCTTAGCTACAAGTGTGGAATCCCTCAGAACCCGATTTGATGATGATGTATTCAAATAGTTACCCATCCAATCTGGAATTTGATAGTGAAGATAAGATGAATGGAATCGCTTTCGAGCACCCTTTCTTTGTTGTCCTTGGGTGTATGCGTGTGTGCGAAATTCGTCTTCTTCTTTCCTTTTTTCCACTATAGCAATAGATATACCAAAAGAGCATATATACTATACAGAATCCTCTTCTGGGCATCCTAACTGAACTTATACTTAACTTAACTCTTACTCCTGCCTGTGTCCCTTGCTCTAATCTGACCACTCACTTGTCCGGCGGGACTGGAACAGACAGAGAGAGAGAACGCGCTTTCTTCTTTTTGACTTACGTTACATGTCGATCGACTAACTATGTAAATAGTTGGGGCGGAAAGAGCCCCTGAATAACCCATTTGACTTATTCAATCGATAAATGATCTTACCACGGAGCGGTAGGTAATATAAGACAAATGGTTGAATGCCCAAAGAGAAGCCTTAGACGAGTGCTTTTGGAGACAGAGAAGACTTTGGTAATTGGCTTTCCCGAATAAGGGACCCAGATGGTGAGGGGACTCCGGCTTCTCGGACTGTGACTCCTACATCTGTTTTCAAATCCAGTTCTTTCCCTCAGGGAATGGGAATACCTTGAAAAAAGATAAACTAAACACACCTTTCCAGACTTAATTCTTTCCAGATTGACATACTATTTATCTATCAGCGGTGCCACAGCTTCTAGCTCGAGTGGCTCTTCGCGGCTTGCAAAGCGTGCTTGAATTGGCTCCTTGAAGAGTTTGATCAGCGAGAATTCAACCAGCGAAGGATCCAAGTCTCAAAGCGAAGGCAGCACGGGTCTTGACTCCGAATCCATGAAAGGGACTAAAAAAGATTTCATTCTTTTCTTACCTGACAGTTCTAAAAAACCCATTTTCGTTAGTATGTAAAACCTTCTCGACTCTTTGATGGCGAAAGGCCCTGTGATAGCCAGGATGAATGCTGAGTCTACTTAGAATACATCATAAAGGCCATAGATAGAAGAGAAAAGGCTGTTAGGGTAATAAAACAAACCTGCAATCGAATCCCCAGCGACTGTTCTCGCTGTTGTCGGAATAAGCGCTTTAGGAGTAGCACTAGCATTAGCAGGAGCAGGAAGAGTAAGTAGCACGTAGCACTATGACTTTCATTTTGGAAGAATGGGTTGTTTGCAGGACAAATAGCTTATATAAGATCGGATGCAGACGCTTTTGGGACATGAAACGGCCATTTCGCCTAGCTAGTACAATCTTGATGCCGAGACTAGATTCTAAACTAGGGTTTGGAACTGGTAGTGTCAAAGAGGCGATTCTCAACGCATCTGAGAAGGCAAGTAAAAGACTTGTTTACCTGGAGAATATAGGTTCGAATCCTGTCCCCGCCAGTCAAACCGATGTCGTTCTCTAGCATACTAGCTAGAGGGATCTATATGTACTGGTCATACCAGGGTACTTATGGTCCAGGGTAGTGACACCTCTCAGAAAAAAAGAGAAGGAAAAACCAAAGGTTGACAGATAAATAAGTTAATACATAATGTCTCGACACATTAATTGGATTACCCAGTCATTGACTGATTCACCGAATCAAAAGCAAAAGGAACTTATCCGATTTTGGAACAATTTTTACTCTAAATTAGAGGTAGAGGAAAAGAGTAAAAGAAAATCTGATCAGTATCAGGACAAAGTATTCACTATTTTGAATAATAATAAAAATGTACCATTAGATACAGATCTATTACGTGATATCCAAATGGAAATTGAGAACCTAACTATGAGTTTCGATGAGAAATCTATGGTAGATGCCGCTCCCGACATAATAAAAATCTTAATCCGGAAGGATGAGCTAAGTGCAAAGGATTATCTCAGGGGTAAGGAACTAACAAAGGATGATAATGAATTGCTTTCTAAGTTCGGTCAATATACGATTGAGGCATTAATAGTTTTTGTATTATGTATAGTTTTTTCCCCACTTGAACATAGCTCACATATTCGTGTTGCTACTTTGATTGAACAACTCGACTTAACTGTCCGACTACAAGCATTATCATTTAAATCCTGCAGTTCTAAAAAAGAACCTTCTATGGATGATGTTGATGAAGTGAAGCCGTCTGGCAAGGAGAGTAAAAAATCGAAATTGGAGATGGGGTATCCCTTCGGTTCCGGCTTAGTTCAATTCATGGAGGAAAGGGAGTTGATCACTTTCAGTACTGATAACTTCGAAACTGTTCGAGTGAAGAATAAGGAAGGAGCTTATTTTCTTCCAAAAACTCTCTACGCATCCTGCAACTTTAATATCTCATTACTACCGATCAAGCTCAACCTGCCTATGATATGCCCACCTTTAGATTGGAGGAGTGCCTCCCCGGGGGGTATAAACCCTATAAACATTGATGATCTATCAGGGGGTTACTTAAGTGGGCTACTATCAATATATGATAGTTACCGCCTGTTAAGTTCCGGTAACATATATCATTTTTCTATTGATTTTGAATGGGGTAATTACAAAGATCTGTTAAATGTAATGAACAAGCTCCAGTCTCAAACGTTTAAAATCAACAGTGATTGGTTGAAATATATTCAAGAAAAGGAGGATTTCTTAGTTAGACAGGGTTATCTCATGCCAAGTTTTCTTGCCTCTACGAATATGAAAGATGTATCCATCTCTCTTAGAGAGTCTTACATGAAGGATGTGGTTATTAAGAAATTATGTAGCTTTAGCTCATTGTTAGATACTTTATCTAAGAATATACAGCATTCTCGTTATCAGCAATTGATTATCAATCTGGCAATAGCCTACGATGGTTATCATTTTTATTTGCCGGCCTTTCTCGACATCCGAGGTCGAATCTCCCGAAATGGGATCTTGCACGAGCGTGATCTAGCAAGAAGCCTGCTCCTCTTTGTGGATAGTAAATCAGTGGATAGTCAATCAATGGACTATAATAATAATAAATTGAAAATTGACATATTTTATGCCGCAACAGCCTTCCATTACAAGTCTTTCAACTCTCAAAAGGAGGCAAATGCGTGGTGTAGAACCTACTTATCGAAGATGGATGAGACTCCTCCTGTTGAGGACGCTCTTAAGGCTAAACGCCCTTTTCAGTTCATTGCCAATATTTTTTGCATTATAAAACAGAATTTTAACGTTGTTATAAACACCCCTATTACCCAATATGCCTCGGCGAGTGAATATCAGATCATGAGTTACTTTTTGTTGGATGAAACCCTTGCTAAGAGAACGAATCTCATTCCATCTTCGGATGGTCAAATCCAAGATATTTATTCTTACTTCCTCGAAGAGCTCAAGGTGTTCATGAAAAAAGAACTTGAGCCTAATCTAGCAACAGTAGTAAGCAACCACCTCAATCGTAAGCTAGTCAAAGGTATCTATATGCCACTTATGTATGGGAAAACTTTAAAGAGCACGGCCGATGATCTACGAGCCCAACTCTCTAACATCATCACTCCTAAGGAAAGCTTCCGTGTTGCCAAGGTCTGCTTAGATTTCTGGTACATGATACTTCCGGGTATGGATTGCCTTTTAAAGTTGATCCGCAGTATAGGGTGGTTAGCGTCATTTTGTAATCGCCCAGTTTTCTACAAAGTAGATTTCTTTACCACGGTACAGGATTATATGAAGATGATGCCAGTCAATATATCTCTTTATGATAGACATCATAATAAGAAGAGTAAGAGGCGTAAGGTTACTTTCAAAATACCTTCTAAAAGAGAGAGAGAGAGATACTAGGAAGACAGAAACCTCTACCTTCGTCAACTTCATTCATCAGATGGATGCCCAAATTGCTATGAGTGTTGTTAAACGCACTATTTTAGAAAATTTGAGTATTTACACAGTACACGACAACTTTATTACTACTGCAAGATATAGCAGTAAATTACCTAATATATATAGCGAGGTCATTTGTGACCTGGGCCCTCCACTTTCAATGATCAACAAATTCATCTTTATGAATATTCTCAAGCCTATTCTAGAGGTAAAGGGGGAGAACCCGTTATATGTTAATATACAGGATGATTTCGCCCTTGATTTCTTTTCCAAACAGATAATCGACCTAAAGTGGCTAAAACACTTATTAGATAATTCTTTACCAAAAGAGAAGAAGAATAGCAAGAAAACTTGGGATAAAATGATCTCGGACATACAGACCAATTACTATAACTATATTCATTTTGTATGCGGGTATAACAGCCCTAGTTGGGATGCTCATAAGCGTAAGTGGTCTATATTCCAGAAAAAGGTTCTATCTTCTTGTAAATCTAAATCTAATTACAGCGTACACCATTAACAATGAAGCATAAGATGGCATACACCACAGACAGGGCAGCTATTGAACAGTTATTGAATCGCTTCTATCAACAGATTGAACGTCGTTTGATGCTATCCTCTTCTTATATCGAGCTCAATTTCATCGATCCTCTTCTACTCTATAACTCGAGATCGCCCTCCCTACTCCCCTATCCCTCTAAGTCTTAAATTCCTTCTTTCCCCGCTAATGAACTATTTTCTTCTTCCTTTCAGTCTCAATTTCATCGAACCTTTCACCGTTAAGAGATATGTAATTGAGATATAGTCAAAAGCGATGTTGGTCGATCGGTGAATTCTCATCCCTAAGGTTGAGCTTAATTACCTGCTTGAAAGCACCTTGAAAGCTCCTTGAAGGTCATCGGGTCAAGGTAGGAGTGAATACGTCGGCCGGCTAGCAGTAGCTCTTCTTCCCGGGGTGGATGAGAACTGACCATTCTTATCTTATATTCAATTACATTGACCCTCACTTACCTGGCTCTCAGTTACATCTCACCTCTCCCTAAGGTCAAGGTCGAGTTCAATTTCATCGAGCCTTGCTACATCAGCTGCTGCTGCAGACGAAGAGGAAGAATGGCTAACTTCCCTTAGAGATTGATAGAGGAGTTCTTTCGAAGGCACATCCTCTCCCGTTGGTCGACTTAACTATGTCAACCCTCTCCCTACGGTCGAGTTCATTCTTAAACCTAAGCTCGGGATTGAAGATCAGTTGAAAGACAATGCTACCATTAGTGATGAAGGGACTATTAATGTAGTGATGAGGGTACTATTAATGGCATTAGTTACGAGGAAGGGTAAGCCTCAAGCTTCAAGTACGGACACATCCTCAAGGTAAGATAGAGCTTCAAGCAGGGATTGAAAGAAGGACTTCCTTCCCATTGCTTTCGATAGCTAGATATGCTTTACCGGGCCCTCCGGCTCGTAGTAGGAAAGAGTCAATATCCATATCCCTCACTGCGCTCGGTCAGCTCAGTGGGTATACAGTCCACTCCTTCTGTCCACGGTATACCTTATACAGTCCAATAGCCCCTTAGTCCCGTAGTCCCGGTCGGTATCGTCGTCCAATCCCTGCTTCGTTCCAGTCTCAGGCTATAGTCTCCTCTTTCCTTAACCCAGAAAAAAAGTCATTAATATAAGTCATCTTTTTCATCCTCCTTTCGCTTTTTCTTCTTAGGAGAAGGCTTCTTCTTAGCATAAGGAGCTTTCTTAGGTTTCTTAGGTTTTCTCTCCTTCTTGTTATTAGTTTCATTTTGAGCTTTCTTCTTCTTCTTACCTTTGTGTGGCTGTTTGGAAGTTTCTTTCTTAGGGTCATCAGCATTCTGTGTAGAGTGCGATTTCTTATTATCACTTTCTTTAGAAGTCTCACTTTCTTTAGAAGTCAAACTAGCAAGTTTAGACTCTAAATGAGAAATCACTCTCTCTCTTTGAGCTAAATTCTCTCTATATTTTTCATTTAGTTTCTGAAGACACTTCACTTCATATTCAAATATCTTTCTTTCTTGACCAGCAAAGTCTGTAACATCAAATGGTGCTGTGTCCACCCAAAGATTATTATTATTATCCAATAAAGGTAGCCTTTTGTTACTAGCTCTGATTCCAAGGCTCACTTGTGTTTCTTTTCTGATGATATCCAGTCTTTCCCAATCAATTCTGAAGTTAAATACAACAGGTGTTATCATTATTCTTGACAAATCAGCGTATTTTAACTCAAACCATTCTTCATTGACCAATGACTTGGCAGGACCCTTGTGTTTAAGTTTTAGGATTTAAAAACCTTCAGGTGTCTGAAGACAATAACACTTTGGTGCTAAGAAGATGCCTTTCGTTACAATGTGTTCTAATTTATACTTACCCAATTCTGTAGATGAAATTACATCCTCAGGAAGAGGATTGCCAAGAACAACTGAGTCCGTATCCGTGTAGTAACAGTCAGGTCTGGAAATGTATGGATACATATGAATACGAGCACAAGCAGTGATCGCTGCTGCCAATTGAACGGCTGATATCCTTGGTGGACTCCAGTCATGGGGGGGGTCCTGTTCGGCATTGAACCAGTATGAAACAATATAGTAATCCTCGCTAAGCTTGTCCGCATAAATGAAATCAGTTGTCTTTGTCAAATTGTTATATCGATTAAGATCGCAGACCTCAGTGAATGTGCATTTTGGGTTAATACCAAATCTACCGTAGAGTGAGTTCATAAGGATCTTGTACACATAGGACAGGGCATCATTACCAGTTTTCTTAGCTTCTTGTCTTTTCCCGAATATGGTGGAAACAAATCTTCCGAAAGGGCTGCTATTCTTGTTTTCAAACAAGTAGCCTGAGAGAGGCATGATCCGGTAGCCTATGTCGCGCGCATACTTTAATTCTTCACTGTAATAAACGCCTACAAATTTTCCTGTTGGGAAGAGTAGTGTTTTTTTCTTACCATCCCTATATGGTAAAAATGGTCGTTTTATATTAGGAGGACACTCAACATAAGCTTCAATAAAACCAAACAAGTTGTCTAAGTCCTGACCTTGTAAATTACCATGCCAGACGGGCTTACCCCCTGGCATAGGATATGTTTTCATAATAAATGGATACAATGAGTTTACATCATAGTAATATAGGTTTTCACCCTTTGGTATATAAGTATCAGCATGGCCACCATAGTAACCACTACGAATGAAAGAGTCTTCGTTCCGATTTGGGATATGGATAGGCCAGTTTTTTTGATCGTAATAATTCGTACGAAAAATTGTGAGAGCTAGCGAGGACACGGTTAATTTTGTCACGATATCCACTTGGTACTGAGTCCAATATATATCTTGAGCTTTTTGCATAACACCACCTAATAGAAGGATATCCTGTTTCATATAATTCAACAATTCATCCTGGAGAGGAAACAGATTCGACTCTTGCACTTCGTCATGTTTTATAGATCCTTTTTTTCCTAATTGTGGACAGAGATTTTTTGCTAAGTTAGTAAGACTACTTGGGAGCAATGTGATGGAATCCCTTAGACGGAATAGCAGCTTCTTTCCACGATAGATAGCTATCTCATATAGCCTATTGTTCCTCATAAGAGGAATGAACTTGTACTTTACACCATGATTTGCTAAATATTTCAATAATATAATACCATCGAATCGTGAGAAGTTGTGGAAGTAGACCGTTTTAATAGATGGATCTGTTCTAACAACTGCTGCTAAACGTTCTATAAAGTCGTACAACATCTTCTTGCTCCTTACTTCAAATGTGTCGAATACCATAACCGGATAATCTTCACTGAAATATGTTTCAATACCATTGACAGTCTCTGAAGACAGATCATCACCTGGTCTAACAACTAAAAACCCCACTGCGTAAGGTACATGAACATCATTTATTAGAACAGTCTCTGTATCGGCAACAATGAAAGGCTGCCTTGGTCTTTTACTCGGGTTGAGTGCTGTGAGATACTCTTGATAACAACGCTTACTATGTCTGATCTTTCTCGCTTCTTTAGGTTCTTCAACCACCTCCTTACTGTTCATGCTTTCCCAGATCTTGCTAGCAATCTCCTCAGATGAGGGTTTAGGCATCGCACTATCCTTCATATCTAAAAGATAGATTCGAATATAAAGACCAGTAATCTCCTCATCATCGTATTCCTCAGCTTTCACCCTCACTTGTTCTTCAACCAAAGCATAGACTGGCTGATCTATCCCATTCTCTCTAAATGTGATTGCAGGACCTATTGTAAAGGAAAAAACTTCGGATGTAGTTTTTTTTCTCATTACATAACTAATAGTAAACTTACCATAAGAAGACTCTGTTGTGTAAGCGTACTGGAATAGTAAATCCATTACAGCACATACTATCAGATCACAGTCATTACATCTAATAGGTGGCGAAAATGCTTCTCCAGCAACTATCAATCCTGAATAGGGAACCCGGCATTTTTCATTCTTGATTAAATGCTGCAAGCTAGCCCATGTTAAATCAAAATTCATTTTATCCATTTGATCATCCATGGTTGTTGTATTTCTATTCATATTCATTCTTAAAGGTGTAAACTGTAATTGTACGGTAAATTATACCAAATTGATAATAAATTTGTGTATTCCTCCCATTCTCTAAGATAGTTACAATTGTGCCCCGTTTTATTAGGATCAAAATTGCATATCGTATTGATATACTTGTTGTATGCTTCGAGTATTTTATTAGTCTTATCTTCCCAAAGCTTCTTTTTCTTTTTATTTAAATTGATAGGGAGACATCTATTTAAGTATTCTTCAAGATTACTATATGGTATAGGTTGATGACCGGCATGTAGCGTTATATTGCCATCCTTCAGATTTCGAATAATAAAGTAATTAATATAAGTTAAAGGATCAAACCCTTCAGTAAATATCTTAATATACAAATTTTATATTGTCATAGCGTGAGCAGCATTAGTAATGAAATTATCGTGTACCGTATATACGGGAGCTCCTTTCCTTTTCATTTCATAGATCATAAACATGGCTATATTAGCATCTTTCTGATGAATGAAATTTGCAAAAATAGCTGCAGAAGTCTTTTTGCGATCCCGATCTGGTGTGGGAACTCGTAGAGTTACTTGACGCCGTTTCTTGTGGGTACGATCATATACCCATATAATGACAGGCTTCGATTTCATATAGTCCTGTACTGTTGTAAACATAGGAATACTGTAGTATACAGGTTTTTCCCTGGCGGCAGATAACCAACCTACATCGCGGATCAAATTCATTAGATTGATCAGTTTTTCGAATCTTTTATGAAAGAAAATAAGGATCATGTATGCTAAATACTTGCATTCTTTTTTCTTTATCAATGTTGAATAATGTATATATATATCTTCTGACATACTGTGTAATGTCTTTCCATAGACCAAAGGCATGAAGAGAGATTTGATTAACTTTCGATTAAGACGAGGACATACTATGTCCACCAGTTCGGGATGTTCTAACTCCAATTCTTTTTTGAAGTAATCCTTAAGTTCTTTTAGAAAGAAGTTGTAAACATCTTGAATATGTATTTTCACATTATTCTGCTCATCAACTTCGGGACAGGGTATAAGATTTGTATTCCTAGCTAATTCTTTATCTAACAAAAAGTAACTAATGATCTGATAAGCACTTGCTGATGCATCTTGTGTGATAGGAATCTGCAAAGGTGATATACTACTGTGTTTATCTTTCGATAAAACTTTGCTTATGAACTGATAGGGATCTCTTGCATTTACAGCAAACTTAATGAGTCTTTCATCCGAATTGAATTTTACCTCCTGGTCCTGAAACCATTGATGACCTTCTTCATAAGAAGAAAACTTCTTAAAATGAAAAGCGGCTGCTGTGGCTAATATCCTAAATAAATCATAGTTGTCAGCGTCAGAAGAACTATCTGATTGATAAAAGGCTTTTTCCTTCTCTTCTACATTAGAAAAAACAATCAAACTTCGTGCCAAATCACGCTCGTGGAAATGTAATACCCCAGAGCGGTAGATCCTACCACGGAAGTCAAGGAAGGCTGGTAGATAAAATGTATACCCTGCGTAGGCTGATGCTATTTCGAATATAAAATTCTCATAACGAGCACGTTGGATACGCAACATGAACTCATTTAGCAAATCTTGATATTTTACGACGTTTGCCATAGATTTATCATCTATGTAAGTCTTTCTTAATAGATTGGTAGCATTGGCAATATTCATTGAAGCAAGAAACCTAGGCATAAGTAGGCCTGATGTCACTAATTCATCATAATTTTTATTAAGGAAATTTAATACATCTATGTTTATTTCAAATGCTTCAGCCTGTAAGCTGTTCATGGTATCACACAAAAATTTTTAATTATCTTCTAAGACTATATGAAAATGATCCAAGTCACGGCTTGATAAAAGGTTATAGCGATGAATATAATAAAAATCACCAATAGGCTGGCTTAAATCCCTGCTTATAAATAGAAACTAGATTGGCTTCTTAAAGTAGTAGCATTCGATAGGATTTCTGCCTCGAGACGTAGAGCTATTAGTTCAGGAAAGAAGATCTTGGCCAGCAGTAGTAGAGCAAGCTTCTGCCCTTGTCCCCTTTCGGGTGGGATCCTTCGCTACTGGTCGACCGCTTCTTCGGGCGACGAGGAGGTCCATCCATTATATCTGCTGGTCTGCTCGGAGCGTAACCATACTTGGAGGTTTCATACCCAGACGGGAATGAGAAGGTCGGAGTTAAGCATACGCTATCAGGAAAGCCCTAAGGTCTATCCCCGAATCGATACTTTAGAACATGGATGAGGGAGAAGAGAGCAGTGTACGTGGATCATTCTAGAATCGAAGAGGGAGACTTTTGTGAGGCAATCTTCATTTTCGATTTTCGTGACTAAGGAATGGGTAATGGAACGATACAGATGACTTTCTTCCAACATATACGCGGTTGGGCAACCTTCCATTGCTGCGGCTGGCCATTCCCTGTTAGCTGTTTCAGCAACCATCTTTTGATTCCAAAACCAAACACTGACTATCCCCTCCCTCCGGGAGATAGAAAGGACCCACTCAATCCATACTTTCTTTGTTTGAGAATGATGTTGGGAGAAAGAAAGGCGACTCTTGTGATCCTTCGACATTATTGAAGGGAGGGGGCTCGACCTGAAGCCTTGAAATAGAGTCCCATCCGCCTCCCCGGCTCCACGCGCCCTTACTAGTAAAGGCTCCCATTGGGAGAAGAAATTGATGAGTGAGCGATCCGGCCTCTAGCCCTTCAATGATGGATTTGTCTTAAAACTCCGACCTCGGTAGAAAACGAACAGCTAAGTCCTATCATTCATTTCCGTAATAACAACTTGATGTGAGGAAGTGCCATCATTCTCCTCTCTCAGGGTCGAAAAGCGCCCGGCGGCGTGAAGTTGATGAGCAGGGATGGTGTCTTTTTTCTAGTTGGCCAAGCGGCCATCCCCCGTCTTCCATAGCCAAGGATTAGTCATTTAAGGATCAGTTGATGCGCTGGGATGAAAGACAGTTCTTCGGTGCTGCTCCAGGACGAACAGTAAAGGCACATGAAGGTATTGGCTTTTACTATCGATCGGATGGAGAGAACCGCGGCGCTTTACCTTAAGAATATCTAAAGGCGAAGATTTTTTTTCGACTAGCAAGTTTACGTACGGAGGTCCTAAGTTTATCATTGCTCGGTGAAGTCTGATTTGAGCCCTGGTCAAACTGATCCTTCCGGCAGAGGATGGTCTCATATTAGCAATGTTTTGATCGCGCCTATCTGTCGTTGCCAATGAGCCGATCACCAAGAGAAAGTCTCTCTCTTAAGGTGAAGCGCGTTTCAGCCAGCTAAAGGAAGGTCGCGTTAGCGCCCCTGAAATCAAACTCAAGGCAATGAAATTGACAACCTTACTAATAGAAAGGGGAAAGATGCGCTCAATCCCTTCTCCAACTTAGGAGTAGGGGCTCTAGAGCTTTTTCCGCAGGCTGCTATGCTAGTTGTAGCGCGGTAGCGCTTTACTAATATAATAAAAAGTCAAGGGGACTCTATCATAATCTTACGAATCTACAACTCTCTTTACTGAACCGAGCGAGACTCTATCCAGATCTAAAAAATTCGACAAAGAGCCTTCTTCTAACTAGGAGAGTCAGCAAGCTACCGGAAGCGAAGCTTCTGGCTCCCCCTTTGAATTTCCAATTCCTCCTTTTCGTTCTACTTAGGTAGAGCAATCCGAACTCTCGACAGAATATAAAAGAGGTTTTTATTCCAAGCATGAACTTGCCTCAACGAACTCATGTGGACACTCCTAAGCCCGAGGACGATCTCTCAAATACACATTAAGATGTTGATCCGTTTTTCTTTTCTTTGCTGATTCCTCTCAATGAAATTTGCCATGTTGCACTAAGTTACTTACGGATGTATGCATGCAGTCCGGGAACACTTTGGGGTGAACACCCATCCAAACAAGTAGGGTCAATAGTTCAGCATTTAGGCCGTAACATTTAGCAACAAAAAAATCTTTAACCCAACAAGTGCTCTCCGAACCAAGCTAGATAGTCTCCTATCACTAGGCTCACCAACCAACCTGGACTTTTATTCTTATTATTCCTACCGGATATCAAAAACCATAAGGATTGTTTCCAGCCATGAGTTCCCAGATGACATAAGCGCTCTTGAGTGGGCTGGACCATTCCATCAAATCTTTGAGAAGGGGCCCAATCTCGTATTTGATGGTCGGCGCGGCGATAGACTTCGCTTCTACGACTGCCTCCCCAGCCGTTGCAAACACTGAGCGAGAACGGTAAGGGGCGCACAAAGAATGTCGTTGCGCGGGGATGCGATTCGCCAAGCTGGGGCAAACAAAGCCGTCCGGCCCTACCGGATTAGGCTTTCGAAGAAAGGCCTTCGAAAGGTTTAAGAATGAACTCGAGTGAGAACGTTTAGGAACGAACTCGAGTGAGAACGAGAGGAGTGGGAGTGGGAGTGGGAGTGGGAAGGTAGTAAGCTATTAAGAGTCTGTTCAAGGGGGGAGCCCTCTTATCGGAAAGATCTCCGTGCGTGGCGTGATAAGGAATCCTAGAAAAGATCGATTGAGACTCCCTCCCCGGTCCCACGAAGATCTCTACATACTTGTCTGTTCAGCCCAGGACAACTGAGATCTTCTGGTCTGCGTGCGTGGGAGCAGCTCAAACAAAGAAGAGTCTGGTCTGGTCTGAATTCAGGCCCGGCCCGCCCGCCTGCAGCTAGGTTCGGGAATGGCGCCAGGCGAGGGCGCCGCTATACCCCTTAATGAATCGAATGGTCCTTCGACCTTCATTCGGCCGGCATAGATCTCATGAGACCCGCCCACTATTACTACGAAAAAAGCCCTGCCCTTTTCCTTCGCTACTAGGGAGAGTAAGCAACCTCTATTAGCGCCGGACCGAATTGATCGTGTCATGTGCAACGTCCATCAATGATGGTTCATTAATGTCCATTGATTTAGACTCCTTCCCCCTTCCCAACTACGAATAAGATCGAGAGGAGCCCGAAAGAAAGCCCCCAAACCAAGAACGGAAACGGAAGCCTTTCTATTCACTCCCCATTCTCTCTTAAATAAAGCTCGCCCTCGAGCCCTGGGCAGGTCGGCCGGGTCTTTCCTTTCCCTGTTGTTCTGTTTCCGCTACGAGAAAGACACACGGAAGAGGTATGCCCAGCGCGCGGAGGATCCGTTGAGAGTTTCTGTTGTCTCGGTAGGGAACTGTACGATCTTTTCCCCTATTGTATTGAATCAATAAAAAAAGAGGTCAGTGCTACGGCCCCCTATTGTTTGATCCAATATTGACCGGGGACGAGCCCCGACTTCCATAGGTCCTTGGTTTGACCTCCCGTAGTGGTCCTTGCTTTTAGTGGAGCGGGGCCAATTTCTCGTACTTGCTCAGTGTGCCCCCCTTTCGTCGAGTGCCCCGCCCGGTTCACTGGGCTGTTGGCCTACCAAGCACTTGCCCGCTGCTCTTGCCGCCCGCTTGACGGGCGGAGCGCTCGTTATCCTTACTGTTCTCTCTGCTGGGGGCCCCTATTGCTCTAGCCATAAGCTATGGCAGCTCGCAACCACAGGGGGCCGCCCTGCGAGGCCAGAGTGGGCTCAGCGGTCAGCCCCCATTCGAATTACGTTAGGGGGTCTTTCGCTTTTGCCAGATCTAGAGAGATACTACGAGTCCTCCGTCCCAGATTCCATCGCCGCGGCCATCTGGTTCACCGGTACTACCAAAAAGTATCATGCTTACGTTACAGTTACTGATGGTTTAATTATCTTGGACCACGAAGACCCCGGTCGTGCTTCTGGTTTCCATCATCATATTGATGATAAATCTCCTCGTGCTCTGCCATAAGAACTTGGAGTCCGTATCATGGTGAAGGTAAGGTAACGCTGTGATTCTTGCTCAAAAAACAGACCGAACGCGTTCGAGTTATTGGCTCGTCCGACCCGGCAGCATTCATGAGTCGCTCGTTCAACTGTCCCTCGGAGACACGGTCGAGAAGTACCATGCATGGTTGCCCCCCGTCCTTTCTTTCTCTCGGTCCCACCCAGCAAGATACGGCTCAGACAAAAAACGTGAGCGCCCCTCCGCAAGCCTTATTTTATTAGTAAAGTCAAGCTTTGGCTCCCTAAAGACTAAAGAAATGGATCAAAAAAAAGGGGGACTTCCGCAACGGGCTATGCCACCCAAACCAACTGAGGGAAGTCGCATCCGTCCCATCGCAAGCACCTACAATGTCATGATCACATTGGTTTACCCTTTTTTCTTTGGTAGTTCAACGGACGGTCGCCCCTCCAACAAGAAAAGGTATAAATATGGAAACTTCTCTGCCGTTTGAATCGGAGAATTTATGGAGGAAATCGGGTTTTAAATTTCCAGAAACCACACGATTATATAGCCAAAGGGAATAGGCCGCGCCTAAAATCATCCCAAGCGCTGCTAATGTGGCTACTAAGCTATTTTTTTGGAAAGCTCCTACTGAGATGAGAAATTCCCCAATAAAGCTGCTAGTACCAGGTGAACTCATATTGGCCAAAGTAGAAGAGAAGAAAATGGTAGAGAGATTCGGCATGGTGCTCACTAAACCTCCGTAATATCTAACAAGTCGAGTCTTATGTCGGTCATATAGAACACCAACACATAGAAAAAGGGCTGAAGAAACCAGTCCATGACTTAACATCGGTAGAATGCTACCTCCAATTCCCTGTATGTTCGATAGAGCCAAAGATTCCCCCCCACTGATCAGAGTACGCCGATTACCCCCCGAACCGTACAAGATAGTAGTTACCATCTATCATACGGCTTTCTAACTTCACTTCTTTTTTTGGTCGTTCCGCTCTGTCGATCGATGGTAGTATAAGAGATCTGTAACCCCCGAAGTTATTTACATAATGGTTCCCCTACCCATAGTTAGCATGTATCTCCCCGGGTCATACTTGAGTATCACATCGTAGACCCCCACCCCAACTCTATCTTCCTTATCAGTGAACCGGAACATAGTGCATAGGTACTCTTCAATGCAGCGGGGACGAGACGACGTGATATACTACGATCACGTACAGAAGTGCTGCCCTTCGGCTCGGCAATATGGAACCTCTCAACAGCTCTCGTTCCTTTATGAGGTCCTATCGGGATAGGTAGGCCCAAGCCTTTCCCTTCCCCCCGACCGAGCAGTAGTTCCCCACGGCTGACAAATAGGAGTTTAGGCCGTAAAAGAAAGGCACCGGCCCCCATTCTCCCCCCCCCCCACTGGGATTTTGCTTTCCTTATCTACGTGCGCACTGCGTCAGCACTGGCGAAAAAGAGGTCGGCTTTACTGAAGAAGAAGGGGCGGACCCTTCGGGTGTCATATTTTGGCCGAGTTTACCGTACTTCCGGCCCTTATGTTACGCGACCGTAATATTTTGTTACGTTCCACCGCTGTTACGCCAGAAATAAAAGGTTCCACACGAGCTCTCGTTCTGCGGCGTGATGGCAGGACCGATAGGAGATTGGCTCCGGGTGTAGATAGGGTAAAATCTGCAGGGGTTATGAAAATACATAGGCCCCTTCCCTTCTCTTCTCTTTTGGATGAATGGGGTGGTTTAGAAGGCGCTTTCCGATCTACGGTCCCTCGGAGCGAAGGGTTAGGCAGGTAGTATGGGCCCTCTGACTTCCAGCTATGTGCTGTGCGGCTCCCGCGAAGCGAATGAAGGGAAGCTCTTCGAGCTTTCTCCGCCAGCAGCTTATGTAGTGGTCGGCCTTATAAAGCTCCCTAAGCGAAGCCCCCTTCCCTTATTAAATGAAGTAGAAAGTCTTCACTTAGTAGTCGGCATTCTATAAGCGACTTGTCGAGTCTGCGCACTTCTTGTCTTGTGGTCGGCCCGTAATGCCTCCGCTTGCTTCCTTCCAGCTCAGAATGCTTGGCCCCCCGCGCCAAGTCGATCTTTTAGGCTTGGCTTCGTCCCGGAAGCGAAGCTTCTACGACGAGTCGCTTCTCCCCTTCTCTACTCTCTCTGGCGGAGAAAGCTCGAAGAGCTTACGGGTGAGCTTACGCTTACTCTCAGCCTCTTTGATTGGTAGGCGGGCGGGCTAAGCCCTCTACTTAAGATTCCATTCATATCATAAGGCTAATTTTCTCTTGTTGTGACGCTTTGGTTAGGCCGACTACTATACTATAGGCTACTTTTAGCTTCTATAGTGGCCTTTCTACTTTGGTGTAGTTGTAGTTTGTATTGGTACTGAATGAATATATCAAACAAAGGCGAGCAAGCCCTTTTACGGCCTGGGAAAAGCAGCGAACTCTAGAAGCTAGGGCCTTTGTTCACCTTTGGACACGAAGACTATTCCGTTATCAGCGGAAAGCCGCCTTAGAGATTGAACGTCGACTTATCTTATTACCGTTCAATCTAAGACAGCGCTGATAGCTTGTAGTGAACAGCCCCCTTATGAAAGCAAGCGAAAGCAGCCTTTGGTACTTAATTAAGGTTTGGAAGCCTTGCAACTATGATAGAAAGCCGTTTGCTTCTTGCCAAAGCCTTCGCCTTTCTTTTGAATCAAAGTAGGTCGCGACTCTTGTATTTTAGTCGGTCGGGGGAAGCTAGTGCTTATACGAGAGCTCCGCTTCCTCGTCTTGCTTCTGGCAAAGCTTCTACTTTGCTTCCTTCTCTCGCGCTTGCTTGCGCGAAGGCTTAAAGTCCTTTTCGCTAGGTCCAAAAGCTTCCGAAAAAGGGAAAGATCTGATCCAAGAGAAATCCCGCTTATTGAGCGCAGCTGATATGCGGCTAGGGCTAGGCGATCATATCATGCCATAAAAGACTTTTATATGTATAGAGAGATAGATCCCCTAGATATAGAGATAGAATAGATGTTCATGGATAGACAGACATTCCATTGATTCTTAGTTTTGGGGCGCTCGTCGACCCAAATGAATCATTCTTCTGGTCTCTCTTTGCCCCCCGCCCCGAAACTGACGCACAGCACAGGGCCCATTCGCTTCGCGCGCGGGAAGGCAAGGAAGTTCAGTTCATGAGACCGCGGCGGAGTGGAGCAGCCGCGACACGAAGACGAAGTTCCTTACCTTAGCTGGATCTCGCTGGTGCCACCTAAACGGTAGGTAGGCGGCGGATGTGTGACGTTTGGAGTTGTCGTTCGTGCACCTGTCCCCAATGGAAGAATGAGTGATCCGTTCCCCTGCAGATCATGGCCTTACCACTCGGTCCCCGATGGCCAGCGGGGGGTTCGGTATAGCAGCTCACGTTCGTTTGCGCTGCGCGTTCCCGCTGGACTGGACACGTGTTAGCTGTAGGAAGTATGGTTCCGAAAGTGACTTCGGTTCGCCAGTTCAGGCTCAACTCCTCGCTTTACGTTAGCGGACCTACAGGTCGGGCCGGGGCTCTGCGCTCTTTCTGTGTGGGACGATGCCGGGGAGAGAAGGGAATGCGTCGAGGCGGCGAACAACAACAAGACAACTACATTTTGGCTTTTCCCTCCATGAGATGAGCCTAGTGCATTGGACCGATGGATAAGAGAACTGAGCTGGCCCAAAAAGCGCTTAGGCGCTCTACGTACGATGTAGACTCCATCAGATACATATCGATTTCTTTCTGATGGATCAAAAAAAGATAGTTGTCTCATCAATAGATAGAAATAGGAGATTTCCCCTTATTATTGATAGATTCCCTCTCTATCCATTCCTACTCTTTTGATCTATCAGAACAGATCAGCAGGCTTCTATCAATCGATTTGAAAATAGCACGTTCATATCGCTTTTCGTTCATTTTCGCCACGCCAACATAGCCATTATAATAAGAAGCAGGCGAAGCAGCTAGAAGCACTCGCTTCTAGCCCTTTCATTCTTATTCACGAATGAATTGGGAAAGCCAACAGAAAGATTCGATTCTGACTTCGTGGAGCCGGTGCTGCTGTTGCCTGCGCGTAGGGCCGTCCTCCACTCCCGTCCCGGGGCGCTAAGGGGCTTTTGTTTTTGGAACAGACGGCAGTCTTTTGCTGACGCCTCGAATCAAGCTTTTATTGCGACATGCTATGTTTTCTCCCCCATTGCTAGTAGGTTGATGGGTCGCACGCCCGGCACACATGTTTTGGCCTTGTGTGTCCATAACTCAAAATAGGTGACCTAACGGCCGCCGCCCGACTAAACATACCAATAGTCACCAGATTCATATGGGCTACTGAGGAGTAAGCAATGATCTTCTTAAGATCGATCTGTCTTGAAGTGGTCAAGGAAGTATATATTATAGCAATCGCGCTTGAAGTATAAATGAAAGGAGTGGAAGAAAGTGTCGCTTCGGGAAACATGGGTATTGAAAATCTTAAAAAGCCGTAGGTTCCCAATTTTAAAGGAATTCCTGCCAAGATGACGGATCCTGCCGTAGGTGCCTCTACATGAGCTTCGGGTAACCAAATATGAACTGGTACCATAGGCACTTTGACGGCGAAAGAGGCGAAAGAAGCAATCCATAGAAAGATTTGGCGCCGCTCACTAAATTCTGTGGTTAATGATATTTGTAAATCGGTGGTTCCTGTTTGGAGAAGAATCAAGAGAATAGCTAATAGCATAAAAACAGATCCAAGTAAAGTATAAAGGAAAAACTGATATGCTGCCTTGATCTTTCTTTGTCTCGAACCCCATACCCCTATAATAATGGTAGAGTAAGGGGTGGCCCCAAAGCGGAATTGACCGGTGGTGGTTGGTCGAAGCTCCAGTAGGTAGCCACTCCCTTCTCAGGGAACCGTACGTGAGACTTCCGCATCATACGGCTCCGTCCCGAGCTTCCGTCGTCGGCCCTTGTCATTAGACCACTATCTATGCATGTATTTTCAGCCTGGGACTCTCGAATCTTTTGCTTCTCGAGTGGTGGCGAACAATGCAGCTTGCGTTGCGGGAGATGCCCGCCCGTAGGGCCCGGCCTGCTTCTCGCCCGAAAGAACCGCTCACTAGCTAGCCGGACTAGTGGGGGGGCCCTATCTGGAGACATACTGAAAACCATGCCTTTCGAACCGAACGCAAGGCCCGTCTTCCAAATCAAAAGAAAAAATGGGAAGAAAGATAGAGTGCGGCCTGTAGAGCACATGTAACGCACAGTCGGGTTGCTCACGCAGCGGATCTCTCTCTATCTATAGATAGAGAGAGGGAGATGTGAAAGTAATAGCCTTATGTTTTGGCCACCCCCCGACTTACGGCCTTTACGCTACTACTACTGTGATGTGAGCGGTTCAAATTGGTTTGATCTTTCCCAATTTTCCTGGCCGGAACTTGTACGCAGCACTTATACGGAGGTGCATGCATAAAGGTTTGGAACTCTTTTCTTATCTGAATCTTAAGGACAGGACCCTACCCTATTCTCGAACCCTCTGCCGAGCTTAACCCCGCCCCCGCATTTCCTTTTGAAGAGGGCCAAAGAAAGGTCTGGTCTCCACCTGCTGCCAACAGTCTTTCTTCGGAATTTTACTGAACGGGTCGATCCTCCCCTCCCCTTTTGTTTTAGCAACTTATCCTAAGGTCTCCTCGCCAAGAGCTCCCTGGCGACGACAGAGGAACCAACCCGCCTGCTGTGGCGGGGCGCTTTTTTGTTTCACAATAAGACCTGGACGATTATCCCTACCCTCGGTAGCTTACGAGTTTACGTCCATCCCTGGTCGGGTACAGTTTCCTTTCGATTTCTCCCTTGTAGCCGTTACCCGAATTCGCGCAAGTGTGTCCACACCCCCCAAACTGACTTGACGAGGAATCCATTCTCGCGAACAAACACAACCCCTACACACACCTAGGAGCACCCCTTCCTGCATATCCATACAAGACCCGAGTAGGCGGGTCGAGGTCCTACGAGGTACCCACTACTCGGAGTACCCTCCCAAAAGGAAAAAGATGTGTCTGTCAGGTTCGGTTCTTCTTTGTTGGGTTGGGCGGGTTCGACCAGAAATGCTATGCTTACACACAAGACTACCCCTCTTCCCGAAAGCTTCGCGGCGACTACTTTACGACGACGGACGACCGCCCGTAGGGGGTTTACTGCACAAGGCCCCTGCAGAGGAAAAGCTTTATCCCAGCGAATAGAAGATGCTCAGCTCCGCACAACATAGGGATTAGCACGCTTTCGGGAAGAACATAGAATAGTAGAGGATCCAGCATGCGGAACACGGCGATCATTAGAAATTCACGAATTAGAGATGCTGTAATATACTCTTTCCCATAACTTCTCATACCAGACCAACCCACTGAAATGCAAATAGGGATCAGAAATGTGGTCAATATCACGAAGAATAAAGAGATACCGTCTATACCCAAATAAAAATGGATGTTCTCATAAGGAAGCCATCGAAGGCTTTCCACAAATTGAGATTTGGCCGTAGAAGGATCGAATTGTATCCGAAGAACAGGGGAATACAAAAAAGTAATAAGAGAGGCACACAGACCAATCAATCGTATCGGTCGTATTCTTGAATTTGGAATGAAAAGAGGAGTAATGCTTCCTAGCACGGGACAGAGAATAGGACCACTTAGATCAGAATAGCATTCACAGAAATGTTCTAACATAGAGTAGAATCGAAGATTGAAGAGATTAGTTGACAACAGTAAAAAGATGGGCGCCTAATTCCAATACAATAGGGGTCTATCAGTGCAAGTCAGCTGAAGACCGTGATTGATGAGTGGGTAGGTGGCTTAGGTCCACCTCTCGCCCAGTGGGAAGTAATGAGGCTAGTCTCCCCCCTGAATGAAGAAGTAGTGGGCCCCCTTCCCTTCGGCCCTTTATTTAGATTCTTTCTATTTTTGAATTCTTTATCAAATTTCTAAAAAAATCTCTCTGGCAAAAGGCAATTCGTCTCCTTCGGACCCTTGCCTTTTTTCAGGTAGCTTTCTTACGCCTATTCAGCTAGTGGGGCATTGGTCATAACCGAAATTCGTCGAAGAAAGAAAAAAGAAAGAAGAAGAAAGGGAAGTTTTGTCTTTCTCCAAATAAGAGAACAAAGAAACCACTCAAAAATGAAAGTTAGATAAAGAAGTTTCAGTAAGAACTAGCACTAGACTTCTTCCCCCCTTTTTACTTTTCCTCTTTCTTTTTGTTTGTGCTTCCACCCGGGCTTTTCATTCTGTTTTATAGAGAGACCCGAGGAAAGATTTATTTAATAATTTATATAGATATAGAAAGGTGAGGAACTTTCCCCGGCATACGAAAAAAAAATCTAGGATGACGGCTTTCAAAAGACGAGTAAGGACGGGGAGGGGGAGGCTCTCGAAACCAAACGAGACTAGAAGGAACATGGGAATTAGCACCATTCATTCCTATGAGTGCTTTTGCCTCGAAGAGCCAACAAAAGGGCAGCCCTCTCTCTCTATCTTGGTCTCGGTTTAGCATCATCATATATCGATCTGGAGAAAATTTTGATTGGTTGTAGTGCGGATTAAGGAGCTGCTCCTCCA
>CANTUT010001521.1:7500-15000 GCA_947687605.1 Reutealis trisperma
GAGAAGCCGTAGGTATTATTGCGGGTCAATCCATTGGAGAGCCGGGTACTCAACTAACATTAAGAACGTTTCATACTGGCGGAGTATTCACGGGGGGTACTGCAGAACATGTACGAGCCCCCTCTAATGGAAAAATCAAATTTAATGAGGATTTGGTTCATCCGATACGTACACGTCATGGGCATCCTGCTTTTCTATGTTATATAGACTTGTATGTAACTATTGAGAGTCAAGATATTCTACATAACGTGACTATTCCACCAAAAAGTTTCCTTTTAGTTCAAAATGATCAATATGTAGAATCCGAACAAGTGATTGCTGAAATTCGGGCGGGAACATACACTTTGAATTTTAAAGAGACGGTTCGAAAACATATTTATTCCGATTCAGAAGGGGAAATGCACTGGAGTACTGATGTATACCACGCACCTGAATTTACATATAGTAATGTCCATCTCTTACCAAAAACAAGCCATTTATGGATATTATCAGGAAGTTCGTGCAGATCCAGTATAGTTCCTTTTTCACTACACAAGGATCAAGATCAACTGAACGTTCATTCTCTTTCTGTCAAAAGAAGATATATTTCGAGTCCTTCCGTAAATAATGATCAAGTTAAACACAAATTCTTCAGTTCAGATTTTTCGGGTAAAAAAGAAAGGGGGATTCCTAATTATTCAGAACTTAATCGAATCATATGTACTGGTCATTGTAATCTCATATATTCTGAGATTCTCTATGAGAATTCTGATTTATTGGCAAAGAGGCGAAGAAATAAATTCATTATCCCATTCCAATCAATTCAAGAACGAGAGCGAGAGAAAGAACTAATGACCCACTCCGCTATCTCGATTGAAATACCTATAAATGGTATTTTCCGTAGAAATAGCGTTTTTGCTTATTTCGACGATCCCCAATACCGAAGAAGGAGTTCAGGAATTACTAAATATGGGGCTATAGGGGTGCATTCAATCGTCAAAAAAGAGGATTTGATTGAGTATCGGGGAGTCAAAGAATTTAAGCCAAAATACCAAATGAACGTGAATCGCTTTTTTTTCATTCCCGAGGAAGTGTATATTTTACCCGAATCTTTTTCCCTAATGGTACGGGACAATAGTATCGTTGGAGTAGATACACAAATCGCTTTAAATACAAGAAGTCGAGTGGGCGGGTTGGTCCGAGTGGAGAGAAAAAAAAAAAAAATTGAACTTAAAATCTTTTCTGGAGATATTTATTTTCCGGGAGAGACAGATAAGATATCCCGACACAGTGGTATCTTGATACCACCAGGAACGGTAAAAACAAATGCTAAGGAATCAAAAAAAGTGAAAAATTGGATCTATATCCAACGAATCACACCTACCAAGAAAAAGTATTTTGTTTTGGTTCGACCAGTAATCATATATGAGATAGCGAACGGTATAAATTTAGAAACGCTTTTCCCCCAGGATCTGTTGCGCGAAAAAGATAATCTGAAACTTCGAGTTGTCAATTATATTCTTTATGGAAATGGTAAACCAAGTCGGGGAATTTATGACACAAGTATTCAATTAGTTCGTACTTGTTTAGTGTTGAATTGGGACCAAGACAAAAAAAGTTCTTCTATCGACAAGGTCCGCGCCTCTTTTGTTGAAGTAAGCACAAATGGTCTGATTCGTGATTTCCTAAGAATCAACCTAGTGAAATCCCATATTTCATATATCAGTAGAAAAAGGAATGATCCATCGGGTTCAGGACCGATCTCTAATAATGGGTCAGGTCGCATCAATATTAATCCATTTTATCCCATTTATTCCAAGACAAGGATTCAACAATCACTTAAAAAAAATCAAAGAACTATTAGTACGTTGTTGAATCGAAATAAGGAATGTCAATCTTTGATAATTTTATCATCATCTAATTGTTTTCGAATGGATCCATTCCGCGATGTAAAACATCACAATGGAATAAAAGAATCAATTAAAAGAGATCTTATAATTACAATTCGAAATTCATTGGGCCCTTTAGGAACAGCCCTTCAAATTGGGAATTTTTATTTATTTTACCATTTAATAATATTAATAAATCATAATAAGATCTCGGTAACTAAATATTTGAAACTTGACAATTTTAAACAGACTTTTCAAGTACTTAAATATTATTTAATGGACGAAACCGGGCGAATTGTTAATCCTGATTCATGCAGTAACAGCATTTTGAATCCATTCAATTTGAATTGGTATTTTCGCCATCATAATTATCACCATAATTTTTGTGAAGAAAGATTTACAATAAGTAGTCTGGGACAGTTTATTTGTGAAAATGTATGTATGGCCAAAAACGGACCACATCTAAAATCGGGTCAAGTTATAATTGTTCGCATGGACTCTGTAGTAATAAGATCAGCTAAACCTTATTTGGCCACTCCAGGAGCAACCGTTCATGGCCATTACGGAGAAATCCTTTACGAAGGAGATACATTAGTTACGTTTATATATGAAAAATCGAGATCTGGTGATATAACGCAGGGTCTTCCAAAAGTGGAACAAGTGTTAGAAGTGCGTTCAGTTGATTCAATATCGATAAACCTAGAAAAGAGAGTTGAGGGTTGGAACGAATGTATAACAAGAATTCTTGGAATTCCTTGGGGATTCTTGATTGGTGCTGAGCTAACTATAGTGCAAAGTCGTATCTCTTTGGTTAATAAGATCAAAAAGGTTTATCGATCCCAAGGGGTGCAGATCCATAATAGGCATATAGAAATTATTGTACGTCAAATAACATCAAAAGTATTGGTTTCAGAAGACGGAATGTCTAATGTTTTTTCACCCGGCGAACTAATTGGATTGTTGCGAGCGGAACGAACGGGACGCGCTTTGGAAGAAGCCATCTGTTACCGAGCCATATTATTGGGAATAACGAGAGCATCTCTGAATACTCAAAGTTTCATATCCGAGGCCAGTTTTCAAGAAACTGCTCGCGTTTTAGCAAAAGCTGCTCTCCGCGGTCGTATCGATTGGTTGAAAGGCCTGAAAGAAAACGTTGTTCTAGGCGGTATGATACCCGTTGGTACCGGATTCAAAGGATTAGTCCAAGGCTCAAGGCAACATAATAGCATTTCTTTGAAAACTAAAAAGAAGAATTTCTTCGAGGGGGAATTTAGAGATAGAGATATTTTATTCCACCACAGAGAGTTATTTGATTCTTGCATTTCAAAAAATTTCTATGATACAGCAAAACAATCATTTATAGGATTTAATGATTCCTAAGAACGGATTCATCCTTTTACTTTAATTCTTTTACTTTATAAAATTAATTAAAAATGAATTCATTAAGGCGGTCCTGTTATTTGTTACATGTGATTTGTTAATAGTAATAAAGAAAATAAGGAATAGAAAGAAATTAACTGCGTGGATCGTATATCAACGTCCAATCTCCGGGAAAGGAGAAGGTTCCATCGGAACAATTATTTATTTCAGGGTACCCCGTCTCTCTTTTTTCTTTGAAAAAAAAAAAGAAAAAGAGAGAGAGGAAGTGTGGGGAGAAATGATAAGAAGATATTGGAACATTAATTTGGAAGAGATGATGAAAGCAGGAGTTCATTTTGGTCATGGTACTAGAAAATGGAATCCGAGAATGGCACCTTATATCTCTGCAAAGCGTAAAGGTATTCATATTACAAATCTTACTAGAACTGCTCGTTTTTTATCAGAAGCTTGTGATTTAGTTTTTGATGCAGCAAGTAGGAGAAAACAATTCTTAATTGTTGGTACCAAAAATAAAGCAGCGGATTCAGTAGCGTGGGCTGCAATAAGGGCTCGGTGTCATTATGTTAATAAAAAATGGCTTGGCGGTATTTTAACGAATTGGTCCACTACAGAAACTAGACTTCAAAAGTTCAGGGACTTGAGAATGGAACAAAAGACAGGTAGACTCAACCGTCTTCCGAAAGGAGACGCAGCTCGATTGAAGAGACAGTTAGCTCACTTGCAAACATATCTGGGCGGGATTAAATATATGACGGGGTTACCGGATATTGTAATAATCGTTGATCAGCAAGAAGAACATACGGCTCTTCGGGAATGTATCACTTTGGGAATTCCAACGATTTGTTTAATTGATACAAACTGTGACCCGGATCTCGCAGATATTTCGATTCCAGCGAATGATGACGCTATAGCTTCAATCCGATTAATTCTTAATAAATTAGTATTTGCAATTTGTGAGGGTCGTTCTAGCTATATACGAAATCCCTGATTAATAATAAGATAGATTAATAATAAGATAAAGAAATTATTTTGTGAACTCCATAGGTTTATGGAATCGGTTACTATTCCTGAATCGTACAAAAGAGATAAAAATAACCGAGTATATTATGTGATTTGTTGGTATCTAAAATATACAATTTAGGTGGGCAAGTCGAAAAAAAAAAAGATGGTTGAATCAAAATAATTCCTTTTAAAGTTTTCTTTCTTTCAGAGGGCAATATGAATGTTCTATCATGTTCCATCAACACACTAAAAGGGTTATATGATATATCCGGTGTGGAAGTAGGCCAGCATTTCTATTGGAAAATAGGAGGTTTCCAAGTCCATGCCCAAGTACTTATTACTTCTTGGGTTGTAATTGCTATCTTATTAGGTTCCGCCATTGTAGCTGTTCGGAATCCACAAACCATTCCGACTGGCGGTCAGAATTTCTTCGAATATGTCCTTGAATTCATTCGAGATGTGAGCAAAACTCAGATTGGAGAGGAATCTAGCCCATGGGTCCCCTTTATTGGGACTATGTTTCTATTTATTTTTGTTTCTAATTGGGCGGGGGCGCTTTTGCCTTGGAAGATCATAGAGTTACCTCATGGGGAGTTAGCCGCACCTACGAATGATATAAATACTACCGTTGCTTTAGCTTTACTTACGTCAATAGCATATTTTTATGCGGGCCTTAGTAAAAAAGGATTAAGTTATTTCAGTAAATACATTCAACCAACTCCAATCCTTTTACCCATTAACATTTTAGAAGATTTCACAAAACCTTTATCACTTAGCTTTCGACTTTTCGGAAATATATTAGCAGATGAATTAGTAGTTGTTGTTCTTGTTTCTTTAGTACCTTTAGTGGTTCCTATACCTGTCATGTTCCTTGGATTATTTACAAGTGGTATTCAAGCTCTTATTTTTGCAACTTTAGCTGCGGCTTATATAGGCGAATCCATGGAGGGGCATCATTGACTAATTTTCAAAATAACTTAGTGCAAGACAATCTGTGCCTTGTTCAAGATAATCTACTTATACTTAGTGAACATAAATAGACAAAAACGTCTATACGGTCTAAAGGAATAATAAATAAAAAAAAAAGATTACGATATTAGGGAATTGTAAAAAAAAGGAAAGAGATCTAAAAAAAAAAGATCTTTTTCCTAGAATTCGTTTGGATCATTTATACCTTCTTCCAATGAATATTCTCTTTATATTGATATTGTCTTGATTATTTTGTTCATTCAATTCCAATCTTAGGAGTCATAATCTGAATAAGAATTCTTTGTTTGTTTACAACGTGTGATTTAAAAAAGAGGTTCTATAGAGCGATTTCGATTTCAGTCGGTTTTATTCAATTCAACGATTGACAAAAAAAAAATATTAATAAATAATAAATTACACGAGCTTAGTCAACCAAAAACAAAGACTTATATTTCTATGCAATGATTCAGACTAATGAATTCGTCCATTTAGATTGATTGTATTTATGTGGAATAATGATAAGGAAGAGAAAAATTTATAAAAAATGAGATTCAGAAAAAATAGATTGTTTAGGAGAGTGGAATCAAACTAGGTGTATGTAATATATATAATGGAAAATGGCTATAAGCCAACTTTCTTTTTGTGAATGTTTCAAAAAATGATTTTCGAATCCGATTGAATCTAAGAGAATCTAAGATACGAATAGTTGGTTTACGTTATGGAAGAAGGATGTGTATATGTAATATACAGTATTACCTAGTTATATATGAGCTAAAAGATATATCTAATCCGCCCTACTACTGGAGATTTAGATAAGGATTCCAATAAAAGTCCTTCCTTTTTTTTCGTTTGTAACTGTGAATTGAATAAAGAGATTAAATCAAGAAAAAGAACGAAGAGTTCGAATTCAAAGAATAATTCGGAACAAAGAAAGAAAAGAAATGGAAAAACAAAAAAAGTTGTATGAATTCACAAAAACTTTGTGGATAGGAACTAAAAAATAGATATCGAAGTAGTTCTGATGATTCAATAATATTATTACTTCAATTCGGAGTTCTTAGTTACTTCGACTGGATGAAAATCTTATTGATGGAATGAATAATTAAGTCATAATTTATTGGTTGATTGTATCATTAACCATTTCTTTATTTTATTTTGGTGCGAGGAACTTATCATGAATCCATTGATTTCTGCCGCTTCCGTTATTGCTGCAGGATTGGCTGTTGGGCTTGCTTCTATTGGACCTGGGGTTGGTCAAGGTACTGCCGCGGGCCAAGCTGTAGAAGGTATCGCAAGACAGCCCGAGGCGGAGGGAAAAATACGAGGTACTTTATTGCTTAGTCTGGCTTTTATGGAAGCTTTAACAATTTATGGACTGGTTGTAGCATTAGCACTTTTATTTGCAAATCCTTTTGTTTAATCCTATAAAAAAATACGTATTTTTTTTTTTATTGCCTTGGACTTGCTGCTTGTTTTTCGAATTCTATCAAGATTTTATTCCTACAATTATTTATATTTATTTGTTTTTATTGGGACAATAACCCACGGGAAGGACTGAATCTTTTTTTTAAGTAAATGTTACAACAGGATATATTATTTTGTTTTGCAATTGACACGAGACCTGGTACCCAATTCTAAACTGAATTTTGAATTTTAATAAGAACAATACTTATTAGAGATTTCCAATTGAAAAAAAAAAAATAGATAATTAGTCTGTCTATAGTCTATAAGAAAAGAGGAGATCATATGAAAAACGTAACCGATTCTTTCGTTTCCTTGGGTCACTGGCCATCCGCCGGGAGTTTCGGGTTTAATACCGATATTTTAGCAACAAATCCAATAAATCTAAGTATAGTCCTTGGTGTATTAATTTTTTTTGGAAAGGGGGTGTGTGCGGGTTGTTTATTTCAAGAATAGGCTGGATTGAACCAGCTGCGCTTTTTTCGTTTTAATTAGGAAAGACAAGGTGTATAATCCTGCGAATTACTTCTGAATAAATTAAGAAATCATCTTTAAGAACCATAGCAGTTCGTGATTTATGGGGTAAATATACTTTGATTCTCTATCAACCAATAACATGGGACCATTAACATGGTTAAAGCTAAACTGTTTGAAGTCTAGACGCAGCAAGGTACTCTTTCTACTACTATGTTAATATCAAAATGGGTTCAAAATAAATAGTTGGAAATAGTTTTCGGTATAGAACACTCATGTCGAAAAAAGGCTTTGAACCCCTTTTTTTTTTTAATGGGTATTTCACCCATTCTTATCCAATGCTGAG